>APFE030950751.1:0-72174 GCA_000404065.3 Pinus taeda | reverse complement strand
TGTTACAATGAGGCTCGAAGGCCCTTTTATTGTTGAGAAACAATGAAAAACCCTTAACATTCCAGAACCTAACCCTAGGAGATGAAACGCCAAACTGTGGGCCCCGTTTGGGGGTAAGTTGGTACATCAACTTCCCGGGGTCGTAACTTTAGCATATGATCTCCGTTTGACGCGTACAATAGCTCATTAGAAAGATCTATTCGAGCACTATCATTGTTGAAACGGCAACACCCATGGACCCGTGTTGCCCCTGGGATCCCAAAAAACGTCGTTTAGGGCCTCAAAACGGCTCCGGAAGTTCAGGACCCGAAAAACTGCTAAAAATAGTAAGTTGTGCTACAATTAAGGAAACTGAAAATGCTGAAAGAGACAATTGTGGGGGTCCAAATGGGATAGGTGGGTGGCCACCAACATCCACCTGGATCATTAATAAGCATAAATATCAAAAGGAGGATGATATAATTATAGTAGGAATCCAATGGGAATTTATTGAAATTTATTTGAAAGATAGAATTTTTGAACATCATAATTACTTATGACTATTGATGTATATGTTATTTATCATTCTTTTACTTCAATTATGTCATCAAGCAATTATACATTTATTCATGGATATCACATGGCACAAAAAGACAATAGACACCAGAAGTTAGGATGAGGGCTAGGGAAAAACCCACAAGGGGAAAACCCATCAATGCTTTCCTTTTAGGTTCTTTTTCAACAAGAGAAATCCAAGTCAAACTAACCAATGATCCAAGTGCCAAGAAAACCCTCCAAACTTTACCATAAGATAGTCAACCAATATGCCATTTTCCTATCCCTAGATGCCTTTGAAACTCACATCATCATAGGCGAATATACATATAAACTTGCATCATCACAAAGAATTATATCCTCATGAAATTCACATCATCACAAAGATAGGTGTTACATGAAACTTGCATCATCATAGAGATAGGTGTCACATGAAATTCGTCCTCCATAGAAGAATATAGCTTCATGCTTCATTGAATTTCTTCACCACAGAAGAGTCATGAATAACTTACCAAATGGTTAAGAACAAATTCCAATATATAGTTGTTTCCATGTATGAAAAGGTGCCTCTAAATGTTGAGCCTACTTGACTCTAGGTGGGGTGACTTGGTCAACTTGGAGACACAAAATTACGCTTAAATATTCAAAAAAAAAAATTCATTGTCAAAATACAACATGACAATTTTTGTTTTATTCTGACTTTAAACAAATTGTTTTTTAATCATAATGACAATATTATGAAGAGAGGATATAGTTACAAATTCCAACATAATTGAGATACACAAAAATTTTAAATGAACAAAAAAAAATCCTAAATGCTTGAATGGACAAAATTGTATTAAATTCACAAATTCAACTTCGAACATAAACACCAATATGTTGATTACATAAAAGATGCAATAGATAAATTGAATGGTGCATAAACTTCACATCGTAGAGATATATTGATATCCAAATGCATGGAAAGATAATTATGTGAATGGCTTCTATTTATTTCTCAAAATCATAAGTGACTACAAAATAGATATCAAAAAGTATTAGCAAATGTGGTGAAGTAGGATGTCAAATATATCCATTTTGGCATGAGGCCATGTTCTATGGGTACGATGGCATGCCTTATTACTTACCTAAATTATTTGCATATAAATCAAACTCAAAATTTCACCCAACAACAACGAAGAGAAAATGATAAGAATGAAATACATAGCACATTTTGATGGACACTATATTATAATAAAAGATGGTGAGGGTATGTTCTTATAATATGAATGAGGTGACTTATAAACAATCATTTTGATGGGAATTTTGATCTCTCCACCAAAATTCATTCCAACCCTCCTAAACAACCATTCCTTTTCTCATATAATGTAGTGTAATAAGGTATTTTTAGTACTGACCTAGGGTAATTTAGCCCTAGGGTTTGTTGTAGAAATTTAATTTTCTATTTTCCTTGTTTAAATGTTCTTACCCATCACACATTTAAAAATTATTTGTGTCCATTACAAGAAACCACCAATCAATACGCCATCAAAAAATAAATCTAGGAATTCTAAAAAGAGTATCATATCTTTGACTCCTCTAACTAGTTTCATAACATGAAGGTTGTCTAAGATCATTTTTTCTTCCAACTTTCTACTCAATGGTGCCACCATTTGCATAGATTTTTAACCTCACCTAAACTTGAGAGATGCTAATACAATTTTAATTGAAGATAAACATATAATTGAGGAAAACATAGATGAAACTCATAGCAAAGAACCTAGAGTTAGGGGCAAGTTTGGTTCTCCTTTGCATCCCAACTAGAAGATATCAGTATATGATCATCTTTAGATCATATTATCACTTACAAAATGAGTACTCTACCATGTTTCCTTGCATTCATTATCAAAGAGTACCTAGAAGTAAACTTTTCTTCTACAAAGTCTATAGTCACTACTTGAACTCATGATCTGATTCTAGTCTTGCTTGCAAAGGCGTGAACCTGCATGCCTTCCTCTAGTGATGCCAACCCAATACATGCTTGAAGAAAACTAACAAAAGTAAACTAGTTTTGATTTTCACTCGCCTTATGCATTTGACAAAAGAGATCAAATGCTAACTACGCTATTAGTTGGTGGAACACTAAAAGGCACAAGAAACACATCAAAATATGATAATGAACTATTTAGCTACTTTAAATATTAAATGGTTGGAAAGATTGTTAACACAACAAATCAAACAAGTTGAATTTTAAGATGTTTTAACTAGAATTTGAATTTCTTGTTGACTAAAGGATTCGAGCAAACTCATAACTTACATAATCTGAGATAAAAATTACTTTGGCTTGATTATTCAATCAATTTTTCAATTTTACCAGATTTATTTTGTTTTATTTCACTACTTCTAGGAATGTGTACGACATGAAAAGGAAATGTTTTCTTTATCACTACTTCCAGGAATGTTTACGATAGGAAAAGAAAAGGTTTTATTCCACTGAAGATATATTTCAACAATATTGGAAAGGGTTGAAAAGAAGGTAGGATATTATTTGTTTAAATAGTTGAAATAACTTAATGTGAAATTGATTATTTGTTTAGATAATAAAAATAACTTTTTCTTTTGTTGAAATATGTAGTCTGGTTGACATGATTGCATGATCCTGATTAGTTTGATGATGATGAGTTGTTCATTTCTTCTAACCCAATCATAACAATTAATAAGATTATGGTTAGAACAAACAAAGAACTTGTCCATTTGATTCATTAATTTAGAGACAAAACTCTTGAGATTAAAGATAGGATCAACATCTTTAACCAATATCTTCACATTTATTATGTAATAACCATATTTTAAAGTGATTTTTTATTTCATAAGTTCAATTATGAAATCTTGTTTTTTAACTTTTACATCACCTAATCAAAAAAGAATTTTCTTTCTTATATAGGATTTTTGGCATAGACACCACAACATACACCCACCATAGGAAAACTTTAAATGCAAGAGCATGCTATACATGAGGACCATCTACTAGAAGAGGAGCATATGGCAGCCATTCCAACGGTATGGACTATTGCACGAGGTAAATAATTACGTTACAAAGGTACTTGTTAGTATTAATGAACTACTTGAATGATATTGCCTTTAAATGATCTCTTTGAATCATTGGGTAGCCTCACCTTTTCTTCATGTAGAAAGAGGATTACAATTATTTTTTTTTTAATTCTAAATGGTGTATTAATTATAACGTTTTTTATTTCAAATCTAGAGCATGTAGAGGATGAGGCTACATAAGAAAATGAACGTATGGCCACATTCAAAACTACTCCTCTTGTCTCTACTACTGAAGAAGGTAAGGAAAAATCCAATGCTATTTTTATTAGTGAAATATTTTTAATAACAATAACAAGAAAGATAAATTTAAAATTTCTTTCATGTTACAGTTGATGATCCAACCCTCTTGTGGTATCCTCAACGATGTCATGAGTACACAACTACGTCATCAATGGGAGCTATAGATTCCATAAGAATCGAAGGGGAAGAAGCAACTGATGAAGTCATTTCTAAACTATTTTAAAAAATAAGGAAAAATAAAAATAAAAATAAAAATAAATGATTGTACTAGTTATATCATTAGAAACATCATGTAGCATATTATGAAAACATATTTTTGATGATAAAATTTATTGAGATGAAGTATTTTGTGTCTATGATGAATGAATGAATTTTATGTGTTAATGAATGATTTCTATATGTTTCTTTATGTACAAAACCACATGTTTCTTTATGAATTTTTTGTTTTGCAGCGAGTGTATATGCATGAATCCTAATGAGCTGATTTCAACTATTTTCTAGTAGATAAATTGGGTATTGGGGAACGAAGAGTCATGTGAATAGGGTGGGAGGAGGAGCATCCATAAGATATTCCACCTTCATGTGGTTAGCCCTATTCAGTAGAGAATAATTTAGGATTTGGATAGCCTTGGATAGAACCTCCCTCGTTCCAACAGATGAACAACTAATTCAATGTTGACTTCACTACTGCTCCATCAAATTGAGGAATTTTTGCTCCAATATTAGACTACTCCAATAAATTATTCTTTAAACTAAGAGGGAATCATTCAGTTATTCAAATGCCTTAGTATTTCTAATTTTTATTTAGTCATAAAAATGTCTCTTAAATTATTTTATTATTTTTTTTTATTCTTTATCTACCTTTAACACAATTTATGTACAATACATGTATTATTATTCTAGAAAGTTGTTGTCCACAAATGTAACATGATTGGAAATAAATTGGATGCACTTGTCCTCTTGAGTAGCTATTTCCTGTCAGGTGTGCACCCTACCTTTTTCATTTCATAAAATATATCCAAAGCCTATCCTATGTAGTTAGTATGGTCATAATAATGAATAAAGAAATTGTATGTTAGAACTGTGGGCTCATACCTATCCCTTCGCATCTCATTCAAACACAGATTGATGACCTCAAATTTCTTGGCATGTACTAGTATACCTATCATACTCGTGTAAGAATTCCCATCATTCATAAATCCTTCTTTTCATTTGGTCAATTTGAATAAGTTCAATGCTAAGCCTTCTGATAAATTTAATGCATTATGATCTAGGTATACCTATAATGCTTTTCTCAACATATCTTGTTCACACTTTCCAATATCATGGTTAGTTTTTGAAGCTCATATGTGTATGTGAATCATATCTAAATGTCCCAAGTGTATCTAAATTATTGGCCAATTGTAAACAAATTTGGTTAAGGAATTAGGATTGTAATTTAATTCGAGTTAACAGATGAGGGTGTTGGATGCTACAAAATACTTAAATATTGTATTGTGAATATTGAAGTTAATATACAGATATAGAGAGAGGCATGGCTCTTGATTAGGTTGGTTGTCCCACTTAAGTGTTTCCAGGGTAAATATTATATATAATATGTGATTGTGCTATTGTTATTCTTATGTTTTAGATTTTGTTAATATTGATTTTCTTGCACAAGTTGATCAAACTCTTTAAATATTCAAGCATTGGATTTTGCATCATTTTTTGGTGTGCTATTGATTTCTAGGGAGTGGATCTTGGAACATGTGATTGTACTACTACAAATTAGTTAGATTCATAACAATCCACATCTCAACCACAACACCATTCTAACCATTGTGATAGGAGGTGTTTTCACTCTCCATCTAGGCATCAACATTCTTATTTCTATTGCCACACTTACTGGTATGATGGAAAGTCTTCTTTAGATAAGTCTTCATCAAAAATTTCATATACACTGCACACACACACATATATTCATGTACATCAATGTAAATTGAAACATCTAAACATTAACTATGCAATGTTTGCTCATGTATATGTAATGTTTGTTAAAGACTTATCTGAAGAATATTTTCTATCATACCAATAAGTGTGCCAAGAGGAATTTTAATATCTAGATGGAGAGTGAGAACACTTCCTATCATAATGATCAATTTGGTGTTATGGTTGAGATGATATATATATATATCTATATATATATATAATATATATATATATAATAATATAATATATATAAATTATATATATATATATAATAATAAATATATATATATATATATAATATTAAATATATATAAATGCTCAATTTTCATATTTTATGTTTTTTAGTAGTTTAGTTCTTCAGCCTTGCTTAATTCTCTTTGTTCCTATCTAGTTTGAGGTTTTATCCTCTCCATTTTTGGTTTGAATAACTTTGATAACCAATTATATTGTGTTTTATCTTGTTTATTAGATTTATATATTGGGTTTGTTACAATAATATTCTTGCACTATACTTTAACAAGTGTATCCTCCCAAAAGAACTCGAAAAGCTAAAATATCAAAGTGCATATTGTGTGTTATCTCGTGTATTAGATTTAAGTACTAGGTTTAGTCATAATAATGTTCTTTCACTATAATTTAACAAGAGTATCCTCCCATTTTACTATGACTCCATGGGCTGGGACGGTGACATCCTTCTTAAGTTAGTTTGGAGTAATGTAGATGTAATGTTGTACTAATGCTTATATTTTTGATTGCTCCTCTTTGTAAATCTTCACGCATTATCAAGTTTGGGATTTCAATTTCTTCGAGAAGGCCACTATCGTCTAGGGGATACTTTTATTCTCTCATGTTGACTCTAATAATTTGTCATTTCACATTGATAAGTACATCAAACGGGCTTGAAGGTTGGTTTCATTCTATAAGATTTTAAAGTGAGCTATAATGAAGTAGGGGTTGTTGGTTTATTCCTACAATGGTTTCTTACACGTTGTAGGAATATTAAAGAACTCATGTCGAAGAGATTGGGTTGTGAAAGCACCTGATTGTTGAGGAAGGGGTGTTGTAAGCACAATCACAAACTTGGAAATTTTGGGTTGCTACAACAAGGTTTCCTGTTGTTATGAAAGCTAGGTGTTGAAGTTTTCTAGAAGCAAGGGATTTTGAGTGCGTATAGCTCAATAAATTTCAAAACTTCCAAAAGTGTCGCTAGTGAAATGCTTGATGTAGACAATGGAAGTCCAATGATGTCACTCATTAACTCTTCAAAGGAAACGTGAGTTGAGATGAGACAACATGTCAAATTGACATGATAATTGTACATCATTTAAAATATGCAAGGATCAAGTATCACCTTGACCTTGATTACTTGTATTACCCTATTAGGAATTCAAGCTCTGGTGAAAAATAATTTCAAACCAAATAAGCTAACAATTGATGTCTTCATTCCATCCAAGTGTGTCATTTCTTGATAGGCTAATTATATTATATCATTGACATCATATTGTTGATGCGAACATTGGTGTGGTGGAATAATTTTATAATGGTTGATGTCCATCCAACCCTAATTTTTATTTGTTGGAGCTTTATCTACAAGGCTCATAATTTCTTGTCCATCTAGTGTTTGTAGTTTTGCGGGTCCATCATTTTGAAGCTTTCCCAAGACATACTTTCCTAGGGACAAGGACTAAAATTTTCCCAAATATTTTTGTGCTTGGTGTCTAAAATAAAAATACACTCCATGATTTAGTTTTTTGTCATGTGCATGCTTCATTATATTACTCTTCACCTACTTCTATTAATCTACACATAATCTAAATTTATCCATTTCTAACAATTTGAGAAAAAAATATTTAAGAGAATCATTATCACTGCATCTTGACACTAGTGTTATGTGAAACAATTAAACTAAATATTTTATCAAGATTACAGTATCTTGGAAATACACCAATTCAAAGGATGAAGGGCCCATGGAGTGATTGTGGAGTTTGGATTTCACAGAGAATTGAGGGAAGGCACTACATGCTATTTGTTTAAACAAATCTACAAATTTTCTTCAATTTGCTAGAGATGATATTATTGTTTCTTCAACCAACATTTTCATGTTGGTAATGTGATGAATTATCAAAAAATATTATGTTAATTTCTTGATGATGTTTTTTAGAAAAATTAATTCCATTATCACTTACTAGATTTATAAGGGGCATCCATCCTTAGGGTGTACCTTTAAAAAATGAAACTGCATAACTGCACTTGTGTTATTCCTCATTTTGGTGATTAGATTTGGCCACTTTGTGATGGCATCAATGCTTTTGAAACAACCTTATTTTGATGAAGATAACTAAGATTTAATTTTAGTGTGGCTTGACTTATTTTGCAGCGGTGCAAAATGTTAAAATGATCTATAATTCATGCATATATAACTCAATTAATTAGTTATTAACAAAAAATGGCTCATAATCCCTTTTGGACTACTGTCTATGGTAACCCAAATGCTTTCCGTGGATGTAAACCATACAAATTTGAATACTCCTTTCACTCTTGCAATATAGTCGATTTTGAGTATTCCTTTACATGAAGTTATGCTCTCGAGATCCTAGTTAGAGCATCCACCATAAATTGAAATCCCTAGCCACCAACTCTCAACCAAAGTTGGTTGTTCCACCAAAATGCCACAATAAGCTAGCATACACACCAAAAAGTATTATTTGGCATCTACACTTGTGTCACAAAATTTTATAGGAGAAAACAAGATAATGTCCAACTATCTTCTCCACATCAAACATTGCAAGTAGTATTAGGGCTTTCAAATGCTACAAAAGCCTATCCTTCTTTAGTAAGAACCAAAAAATAAGTGCTCCCTTTTCTACCCTAGGATTTCTCCAAAACCCCATCACCCCTCATGTTTTTAGGGAAAAACATAACCCTAAATCGTCCTTGGATCAACATAATAAACTTAGCAATCAAACAAAGAAACAAAAGTATGATGAATAACAACACATAAGAAAGAAACAAGTTTGCTTTAGCTTTCTCATGTCTAATATATTGATGCGTTTTCCACTTAGATGGGTGAAAATACTTTCTCATCCTTTTATATATATGTAAGTTAAGGTAGGTTAAAAATAACACAATGAATAATGTTGTTAATAGAAAACTAATCATGAGATGGGCCCATGTATCAAACACTCTAAGTGACACATGGAAAACTACATGGTATGCACACCCATTAACCAAGGCTCCTAAGGTGAGTTCTCCACAAGAAGTGTCCAATATCCTCATCCAAAGGCCTTCAATGGTCTAATGCTCCTTCCCTAATCATGTGTACCTCTAGGTCCACGACACCTACATGAACTCCACAAACTAAGCATTCTCAAGTCAAGTGTTAGGTTCCACTAAATAAACTGAGTGTATATATGTTGCACATGGCTCAATGCCATCCTCTTGGATGACAAACATCCTTCCTTCAAATTTGATGTTATTCCAAGCAAACAACCAAGCCTTTCATGTGTGTGTCTCATGAAGAATGTGACCAAGCTAAATAGATATCCAACCTCCTATGGGAATGTGCCATATAGTTATTTTGTGAGGATATAACAATCCATGAGTAAGTTATCTCCAATTTGTATACATGTTATGGTACAATAAAGGGTACTCAACATACCAAGAACCCAATATCACATGACACACTCTTAAGCATGGTGTAAACACTTTTAAAATTAACCCCAAAAGCTAGAAAAACTCATGTAGATGGTTGTCTTAAATCATACCTCCCAAGGAAAGTATTTTGGGCCAAAAAATAGGCTAAGTGAAGAGATCACTTGTTTTGTCTTTCAGATGCCATTTTCCTTGTTTGGAAGTTTTTCTCTTGGCACAATATACAAATACTCAATTTATCCCATTTTTGGACATGTTTTTTATTTGTATGTCCATGTACTCTTCCACTACTTTGAGTGCTTCAAGGAGGCATGAAAACACTATTTCTCATTTTCATGGACATTGATTTTGTTTTGTATTACCATGCCTTCTTATGTTGCTTTGAGTGCTTCGAGGACCAAGTCTTCATACATGGGTAGTAGTTGTTTCTCACTAACCTCTTCTTAATCCAATAAACTTTGCTGATATAGTTTCATATACTCCACATTCACATCTAAAAGGATGTTTATGTTGGATGGGAAATTAAGCTACATTGTTAATGTATTTCTTTCTGATTCTTTATCAAATGGAACATAACTTATATGAGTTTCAGATTTTTCCTTCTCCTTGCATTATCTCCTTGGTAAAATGTAACCAAATGTCTCCAACATGGAAATTATGCTTTTTCTTATAATTTCCATTCATCTCTTCACATTTTGTGTATCTCCAATTGTTTTTATACTTTTTTAAGCACTTGTCTTCCACTATTTTCTGTGAAGTTTTCAACCTTTTATTCCTACTTGTGGGTTGTTATTCCTTTACTTGCATGCTTGTTATATACCATGTTAAATGGTGATTGTAGAAGGAACTCATAACAAACTTTAGATGGTCTGATGTGAGTAAATGAGTGCACTGTCACATTCTATGCATGTTGAATATGGATTTCATGCCATGACTTGGAGTTCTTGTGATTATATCCTCTCAGTAAATGAGCTAATGTTGTATTAACAATTGTTGTGTATCTGTGTACATTAGATACAATGAGTGAATTTTTCTAATATTTTATTTAACTTTCTCTATAATGTTGTCCAAAAATAACTTTAAAACCTAGTATCTCTACCTAAAATAATGGATTTGGGCAATAAAAATAAAATTCATACCTTCTCAATGAATTTTTCAACTGTCTCTTGGGTTTGGATGGTCTTCTTACAAGGGGTGAGAATGGCAATCTCATTGAATCTATTCATCACTACTAGAAAACAATATTTATTACTATTCTTCTTTGAAAAACCTCCCAATAAATCTATAATAATTATCTCATATGTCAAAAAAGGCAGGGATATTGGTGTATACAATCTCAACAAGGAGTAACTTGGAATTATTATAATTGAAAGTGTGCATGCACTAACATACCTTGAAAAATCTTGATGTATGCTTTGAGAATGCACATATGTTTTTAAATGTGGCATTGTATTTTCGACTATGAGATATCATTAACAATTGGATTTGGTTTCCTAATTTTCAAAATGCAAAGCACCCTAACTCATAGAGAAATACCACTTGAACACATAAATATAATGTTTTCATTTCTTTGCGACTTCTATGGATACTATATTGTTGGTATATGTCTGCAAATTAAAGATCTCCTGATACAACTCTTTGTACTACTCTTAATGATCAAATGGACAAGATATCCTCATACAGCTTGTAATACTCTTCATGATCGAATAGACCAATCTTCATGATGGTTCCCAATGTTAAAATTTGACGATTTAGTGGCATACATGTATTCCACTTTGTTTCTCACAATGTTCTCATCTTTTATAATAAAATGGAATTGTTAAAGAAATCCCATCAATTTATATTGCTTAACTCACTGCAATTTGTTTTTGTGCTTGCATATATTGTGATGGTCGGTGATTAGAATGCATAATGTTTCTTTTTCCATTAAGTAATTCTTCCATTTCTTAGTAACTTGTACCAATGCAAACAATTTTTTATTTCAAAATTGAATTGGGAAACATTTTCAAATGATATAAACCTAGTCTATCTCCTACAGTGAGCATGGGTCCTATTATCACTCATATTTTCCTCAGAAGTTAGTGGAAGAGAGAAAGGATCTGAGGTAACCATAAACCAATCTTTTAGACTTAGGTTCTAGCCAACCTAAGTCCAAATAGGGCTCTCTCTTTATAATTTAGCTTTGCTTTAAGTTGATTTTAGGCTAGTTATTAAAGCTTAGAGTGTTTTGTTTTGAATTGTCTGGTGGAATTAAGGTAACAGATGGGCAAAGAAAGTGTTTAGGCCATTGGGCAATGGAGTCAAGAAGGAAATTTACTGGATATGAGTACTCACAGAGGTAAGAGTTCACAAGGAAAGATAGCACCACAAGGACAAATATTAGAATATCGGATGGATGGAAATCCTAACCAGCACTAAGGGCAATGAAGAATCCTTAGCAGGGATTAGGACGAAGAGGGGAAAAATGGAAAATAGCAAGGGAAATTAAGAATCCTGTACTAAGGGCCAAAAAAGGTTGAAATTATTGGAGTTGGGGAGCAATCAAGAATTCCCTAACTCAAACAATTTAGCAGAAAACACTTATATAAGAAAATTAAGTTAAGGCGGAGAGTAATTAAACTAATTCTATAGTATTCTTCCTTATTTGCTTTAAAGATGTATGAAAACACATATGATATTTAACACAGTAAAGGAAAAACAATAATACAACTTAAGAAAGTGATACTTATTCATCTCCACAATGCACATGAATCGAGTGAAATGTCCTTAGCTTTATTCATTCTAGAAAAACAGTCCAGCCTTTATAATAGTTCATCAGCTTCAAACAATAGTCTACAGAAATGTCTTTTTTAATCCACCCCAAAATACTTCGAATGGAGAAGTATTTATACAAAATGTAGTACAAAATATCTTTACAAAAATATCTCTAAATACAAAATATCTCATAACTAGATGAGATATATTCTAGGAAATAGAAGCCTATCTTCTACCCAAATATAGAGATGGATGAGAATAGTTTGTTGGCTGTTCCTTTATTAGTGCATGTGTTGGAAGACTAGGACTCGATTTAGGCTCTTTACAGCTGTCTTGATAACTATGTGCTGGACATTCACTCTTACTTTTACCTATTGATACTCTTTACCTGTACTAATACTCTTTAACCTATGCTTTTACCAAATGTTACCTTTATTATTAGTTTTTACCTTGGCAACATTTTCCATCTCACAGATTTACTATAGCAAATTTATAGCAAATCTATCAAACTGGTCCATCATTCATCATCTAGCAGTTTTATTCTGATTACTTTCCTGTACACTTCGTCTTCCTTTGTTTATTTAGAAAAATTAGGCTGGGTACTGAACGGATGTTTGATTTCATGCTCAATGAAAAACGAGTTCTCCAAGCCATCATAAAGAACTCTCCCAGCTGGTAAAGCTTTAACAGATGAGGAATTGGCATGGGTCTTGGACTGCACATACAATATTTCTAGGTAGTCTTTCTGAGTCATAAGTTTTTCATGAATTACCAGTGTACTAGGCAGGCCCTTCTCTCTCAAAATGCCATACTTAAACATGAAATCATCTATGTCAGCCTGAATACTCTGACATCTTCTCTCTAAATTTAACATTAAGTTTTTCTTTGTCAAAACCTTTTTTATTTCTATTATGGTATCCGTCCTATCTTCAATCTCCATCTCATCTAGCTGGTACCTGTTTCTTCTATTCAAAAAATTGATCAAGTGGTTAGCTTCTTCAAGCTTATTGCCCAACTCTCTTTTAATCCTCTGAATGGCCTCCATTGCCACTTTAACGAGTTCTTTTTGTTAAAAAATAACTTGAATGGAAGGCCAAATCTCATTGATGGAACCAATAATATCGTTCCACAAAATTTCTCTAATGTCCCTAAGAGGCTTTTCTAATGTTAAGTCCTTTTCGAATGCTTTGATTCTTTCAGTCATCCTTCTGTTTTTTCTCTCTTCTTCAGTGTAATGAATCTGTGATAGCTCTTAATTGGTTTCCAAGCTAGCAACCATTTCTTTCAGTTTTTTTATTTCAGTTGCTTGGATTTTCATTTCCTCCATGGACTTTACTAAGTCCTCTATTTTCCTGGTTGAAGTTGCTGATGCTTCTGATGTACTTTCTGTTGTTGTTATTGGCAGAGTTGTTTCTAGGGGAATGTTAGGTGCCAAAGATGTTGCAATAGTAATGGCACTATTGTAGAAACTATCAGTATTGCAGTCTAAGGAATGGTGGTCAGCTCATCCTGTTTGGACTGTAAAGCTTTTTCCAGTTCTTGCTCTGTTTCTTTCAACTGATCATTCAACTTAAGGACCAAGTCCATAAGTTCTTCCTCCTTTTATTTCTCAATTACTTCTGCAGTTTGTGGATGTAGGAGGAGAGGGAGTTAGAGTTGTTTCTTGAGTGCAGCTATGTCATCATTCTTTTTATTTATGAATCTTTCAGCTACTTTAACATCTTTTGGATCATGTCCCAACTCAATCACCAGGTCTTCCAATGTTTTTATCCTGGTGTCCTTAGCCCGAGAAGAGGCTTTTTCCAACTGTAATTGTGCTGTAGTATTACTCAGAGAATTCTGCAACTGATGTGTAGTGATTGCTTTACTGGTCAATGTGGAATAGACCATCTCACCCGTTTGCTTATGGAGCTCAATCTGATCAATTGGGTGGATGTCTCTAGCAAGAAATTCAAAATCTATTTTTAAATAATCAGCCATGGACTTTGGCTGCTGTAATATTGGCTTAAAAAATCTCATCTGCATCTTTCCCTCTTTGATGTTAAAGGATGACATCAACCTTGTTTGATTTGTAGTAGACATTCTCAGATATTGGGCATAGGTTTGAGCTTTGATCTTCTCATTCCTAGCATTAATCTCTTTGTATTTTTCTTTCAAATCCTGGTTTTGCTTTAAAGCTGGCCTTGGTGATGACAGTTCTACACTTTGTTGCCTGCTTAGTGCCTGTGTTTGGGAGGTAGATGGTGTCTCCCCTGCTAGTGTTGTCTGTATTGTGTCACTTCCTCGAGCTACTGTGTCACTTCTTGTCTCTTCATATTCCTGCTCAGACATAGGATTCAATCTCTACCTCTTTACATATACCTGGTCGAATGGCACTATAGAGGGGCTAGCTTCATTTCAACTTCTTTTTTGGATTCTCTCCTCATTAAGAGGGGCCTACAATACTGGAGGGTTTCCCATGTTTGTATCAGTCTGGGTCAACTCCTCAAAAGTGTTCTGTGACCCTGAATCTTTTCCCTGTCCTAAAGTCTTTGGTTGACCTGATGTTTGTGCACTATGCTCCTGTGATGGTCTCTGTGAAGATTATCCAGGCACCTATACAAAGGAATCTAGATCAAGTCTTCTTTCCAAATCTTTCAAAACATTTTCTACTTCAACTTGTATACTATCTTGATCTACAAGTGTTCCCTCCACCCATTCATTTTGATTTGCATACTATTCTATCTCTGGAATTTTATGATGGATGTAGGGGGACAACTTATTTTTTTGCCTTCTGTTGCAGATAAAGTTGTGTGGGTCATAGGCCCATATAAAGCTTTGTTTCAATCTTAGTTTCTACAACATTTCCTCTGTGTCATGCCCAACCTCTCTATTGTTACAAATGAAAGGCCTTAAGTGATCTTTGATTCTTAGCTGGGTTCTCTTCTTCTTTCTCACAAAATATATTTCATCTGAATTAATCATTTTCTTGTAGTACTTCAGGGAAAATAATCTCATTGGGAGATATTTTGGAAGTTTGTATGAGGGGAGCTCACACCCATAGATCCCGATTTCTATATGGTTTTGGTATAAATACCAATCCCCTACTTTGTACTGTTTAGATAGTTGAAGCACCCTCTTAATGTCTGCATTAATTCTGGGACCAGGGCTTCCTAGCAGTAATGTGACCACTGGATGAACAAATAAATCAATAAAATCTGTGTATGTATTAGAGGTGTGGAACACAGGGTTCCCAAAAATGACTGACCTAGGACATCCCTTAGTATCAAGTTTTTGTACAGAAAATGGAAACTTATCAGTTTGATAGTAGAGAAACAGGTGATAGAAGATTGAAGAGTACTTGAATACTCTTTCATTTTCAAGCCTCATGAATTGATCATGTATCTTATCATAAATGAACTTGGCATTATCAAATTTCACGAGGCTGACCAGGGGTAAAAATAGACAAGTAAGAAAAAACCAATTCTTCAACATACTCTTTGGTGGAGAAACCTAAAATACATGAAATGATGTCCCTCCCTAACTGAGAAAAAATGGTTGAATCATAGGGTGGAGGATCCTTTGGCATGTATTTCTCTGCAACTATGAAGGTTTGTAGAATTTGGGTACTTCTCTCACTAGACAGTTTTGCAAATCTATCAAGCAGGTCGGAAATAGTAAGTGGAGTTAGGTTTTCTTCATTTGGCAACTATAGTATCTCATTAATCAACTCTGATGTGATTGTGAACAAACTCCTCTTGTCTGCAGGCATCACAACCCTCATGTTTGGCTCATAGTTCATATGGCAGTACTGCACAATTTCAGGAAACACATGTACACTGGGAAACTAGTATTTTCGCAAATTTGACTCCCATAGACCTATTTTATCTTCCTGATTCAGATAATTGTCTCGGTGTCTGCACTGAAGTTTCAATGGGAATTGTTCCAAACTATTGTCTTTAATTTGAAAATTTTTATCAGCTAAGGGGAGTTGATCTAAATCTTGGTGAGGGGCACTCAATGGCATGACATTCAGGGCAATTGGAGGTTCCCTCCTCGGTTCTTGTGGATTCAAGGAAGAAAGTTGGGGGTTTCAAGGATTTTAGATAAAGAGGTGTTTGGGGAAGCCTTGGGACTGAGAAACAACTTAATTATACTGAATTACTTGAGTTTAGAGTAATTTGGTGGAGGTTTCAGTACGAAAACAGGGTTTCTGAGAAGGAAATGCGGTAAATACCTGGTTATGGTTGGCTGAAGGAACAAATGTTTGTGGTGAATGCTTTGCTGGGTGCACACACTAGTCTATAGTGGTTTGGAGTTCAACGATTGATGGTGGTTGATGGTTGGGAGTGAGCTGCTGGTCTAGACGCATTCTGTGCGTGCATGGAAGGCAGACGTTTCTTTTCTTGGTAAAAGGAAAAACAATCAATATTTTTGTTTTTATGCACTAAGTCAATGACTTTTGGCGTGTGAATGAGAAAATGATAGTTAGCACCAACTAGTCGATGGGATACTTTGTCGTTTAGCGGAGGTGGTAAGTGGAGGCAGTAAGCAGGATCTATCGCACCGGTTTTGGAGACTTGGTGGTATTGTTAGAGGTCTGCTCGATGCCATTCATCAGATGACATGTCCCATCAGGGTGAACAGTAAAACCACTCACATCAGGCAAGTAAAGTTCAGCATCAGAGGCTGCCCGATGTGAGCTTCAACCATTGGATCTGAAGGAGTCAGATCACACGATGATTGAGGCGCGAATGTGATAGGGAGTTAATGGAGGGGCCCGATGGAATAATCAACATAATCAAAATGACTTTAATTATATCGGGGACGATATGTTTGGATGAATAAAGGATTAAGGAACTTTAATGATATCGGGGGTGTTTGTATTGGCGGAGAGGCTATTAATTAATCTAGGTGATTAATTAATCCGTTTTTAACACATCAGGAGGTTTTGGCTCTTAATTAATCATGGTTCGATTAATTAATCCAACTTAATTAACTTTATTATGGTTTATTTTCCAAACCATCGGGATGGGAAATTTATTTATTTTGGGATTTTTATTAATAATACGGGAAAGGGTTATTTGTCTCGGGAGTTAAATAAATAATAAGAATTAAAAGTTTATATGACCATGGAAAAAAAATGCACTAAGTAAATGTTTTTTGAAAATACATTTATCATCCAACATTATGACTTTGGCTAAAATGCGTTTGGGGGGATTTTATAAAGAACCATTTATTTTTCCTAAGTAAAAGAGTGATTTTATCTTGGAAAAGGATTTGTAGGGAATGAATGAATTATGAAGGGGGTGAATTTTGATGAAGGGGCTTTAACACTTGGGCCTTATAAGTTATTGGGATGAGGGTATGGTCCCTCCAGAAGTTAGAGAAATTCCCTGAGCCCCTTCAACTTTCAGGTTGTTGGTGCCTTCAGTACTTATGGGAAATTAGTAAAATTTAGGGAAAAATGAGTGAGGAGGTTAATTAGTCTGACTTTTATCTATGATGTAAATGTTTTCATTGTCATCCATATCTTTAAGTTCTTTTGATGATGAAAGTATATGGCTTGTTCTCTAGATAATCATTATACATAATTCTGTAACCATTCATCTACTTACCCTACCTACTCATCCTACCATTTTTTCTTCTTTTTACTAGGGTGCACTTAAACTGGCAAACCCTTATCAAACTTTCTTTTCTTTTACATATAGTAATCTATCTAAGTCTAACCTTATTACATCCAAGGGCTCAAATTAAACTGTTGAGCTCGTTTTATTCACTCTACCTATCTATTTATCTACCAAGATTAAACAGTTTGGTCAGATTTTATTCTCTATCTCTAAGCATGAAATTCAAAACATGGAATAACCAAGATTAAACTGTTTGGTTACCATGGATTGCGACATAGGTAACAATTTGCACACAATCATTATTATACAAGAAGTAAAATAGCAGTGGCATTTAGACTTGCACACTTTCGTGGTCTTTTTCTTTTTCTTTGGGGTTTATTTTTCATCTTTTTTTTGACCCTTTTTCATTCTTTTTGTCCTTTTATTCTTTTTCTAGGACATACCCTCTTTACATTTTTTTTTTGAATTTTTTGAATTTGGAAATCATTTGCAACAAGCAAAGGTATGTACATATTTCAAAGTTAAACCAAGTCAATCATGATATATGACATCTATTAGTATAGGAACATAACAGTGGCTCCACTTGGGGATGGCTTTCCCTGGTGGAAAGTCAAGAACTGTAGATCAATGGCCTTTGAAAGACTTTGATTGTACTATGAAAATTTCCTTTTTCCTACTGATTTATTTGTATGTATGACAGTAATACTTCTGAAGCTTAGGGCCTTCACTTTGGGCTTCAACTTCAAAACTGATACGATCCAAACAACACTGAACTGTAAAAGGATATAATATATACAGTTAAAAACCTGGTAAGATTAGAAACTAGGATCAAAGTAGTGCTTTAACATTCGACCATTGACTGGTCCTCCTTCAATCTCTGCACCATCCAATTCTTTAAGAAAATATGAATTATTTCCTTTGAAGGCATATATTATGTATGGATTTTTCCACAAGAAGTCAAACTTCCCATGTTTCCCTTTGTCTTCTCTTCTTGAATCCCACTTTAACACTTTGTTTCCCAGATAGAAGTCTTCCACTTTGGTCCTTTTTTCAAAAATCTTCTTAAGTTTTTCTTGCAGTTCTTAGGCTCTGTTGTATACTTCCTCCCTGGTTTGTTGTAACTGGATAGTCTAGTTAATTCTCCTCTATATATTATTTGGTTCCACTTGGGTTTCTTGAAGTAATTTCATGACTGGAACTCCTTAAGATGAGGGGAAAACTACCTCCATTCCATATACTAGCTCATAGGGGGCTGGTTCCAATGGATTTCTTAGTTGTAAGTCTATCTGCCCATAAAGCATTGGTTAATTTCTTGTTCCAAGTTTTCTTATTATCTTCCAATAGTTTTTTGATAATATTCATTAGACTTTTATTGAAGGATTTTGCAAGTCCATTCCCTTGAGGATAGTAAGTTGTGGAATGACCAAGTGTTGTATGGTACTTGTGCCAGAAATCAATCATTTTCTTTGACTTGAAGGCTGCAGCATTATCCGTGATGATCTTGTTAGGACAAGAAAACCTAGATAAAATATTAGTCTCTAGAAAACCTATTATCATAGTATCGGTGGCTTGTCTAGAGGGAATAGCTTCTATCCATTTGGTAAAGTAATCAGTTGCAGTGAGTATCCATTTATGCTGAGAAGAAGAGGGTGGATGGATTTCTCCAATGAAGTCAAGACCCCATTGTTGAAAATGTTTTTCTATGGAAATAGGTTTCAAAGGCAAGGGTAAGAGTTTTCTTTTGCCTTCAAAGATCTGACATTTATGGCAGGAAGTTACAAATTTTTTAACATCTGCAAACAAGGTTGGCCAGTAAAATCCATCTCTTAGAATTTTGTCAGTAGTTGACTTCTAGTAGAGATGTCCACCACAATCTCCTACATGAAATTCTTGGAGTACTTTGTCAGATTCTTCTTTTAATAAACAGTTCAACAAAATACCTTCATGATTTTTCCAAAACAAAGTATTGTCCATAATGCAAAATTTCAAAGCTTTAATTTTCAAAAACCTACTCTTAGTTTTGGATAACCCAAGAGGAGCCTACAAGTTTTGTAGAACATATATAATATCAGCATACCAAGGGGAATCTAGAAAGGGATGGCTGATCTGTGGAGTCACCATCTCCTGTTCGTTATCCAATTCTGTAATAAGATTTATGTCTAGGGCTTGGCAATTTGTTTCTACAATAAGCTTGGCCAACCCCTGACCTTTAATTAACTTGGAAGGTTTTATCTCTAAATCATATTCTAAAATAGTAGCCATCCATTTTCCCTTCTTGCCATCAACTCCATCCTGTGTCAGGATGTCTTTGACTACAGCATTGGGAACATAAGCTATTACATGAGAATACAAAATATACACTCTGAAATCCTTAATATCTTTTACCAAAGAAAAATCTTGTTTCTCCATTATTTTATACTTTAATGAGGCATATCTAAGAGCTTTACTGAAAAAGGCTATTGGTTTTTCACATCCTTGATCATCCTTTTATAGTAAGACTGTAGCTATGGCGTGTTCCAATGAAAAGGAAAAAATAATGAAGTCTCTGTCAAATTTCGGGCTTGTAAGGACTGGTGTTTGAGTCAAGGCTAATTTTATGTCTTCAAATGATTTTTTAGCCTCTGCTTTCCATTTGATGGTTGAGTCATTTTTCAACATGTCATTCAATGATCTAATCAATTCAACTAAATTTGAAATGAATCTTCTTAGAAAATTTATTTTTTCTTGGAAAGCTTGAAGTTCCTTAATATTTCTTGGGTGAGGTATCTGCAAAATTGATTCAATCTTGGATGGGTCAATCCTGATTCCATCTTTAGAGATAATATGACCTAGTAATTTTCCTTCCTCTAAACCAAATAAAGACCTTTTAGGGTTTAGAGAAATTCCATATTTTCTACACTTAATAAATACTTGCCTGAGATGATATAAGTGCAGCTGATCTGATTTGGAAAACACTGTAATATCATCAAGATAAATTACTAGAAAATCATGGATCTCCTTTGCAAAAGCAATGTCCATTTCCCTTTGAAAGGTGGCCCCTCCATTCTTCAATCCGAATGGCATTTTGACATACATGAAGGTACCCCATGGAGTGGTAAATGTAGTTTTTCCTTGATCATCAGGATGAACTAAGATTTGGTTGTAGCTAGAGAACCCATCTAACAATGAGATCCCGGTAGAACCTACCACCCTCTGCAATATGTGGTCCATTTTTGGTAGAGGGTAATTATCTTTAAGTGATACTTTGTTTAAATTTCTAAGATCTACACACAGTCTGATTTCTCCTGTTTTCTTTCTAGTAGGCACAAGGTTAGATACCCAATCAGAAAACCTGATTGGTGCAATAATTTTGGCATGGTACATTCGTTTAATCTCCTTTTCAATAGAAGGAAATAGAACACGATTAATTCTTCTTAGCTTCTGTCTAAAGGGCCTTTGATCTTCTTTCAATGGCATAGTGTGTTGTATTATGCTTGTATCATAAGATTTCAGGTCTTCATAGTTCCAGGCAAATACATCTTGAAATTCTTTTAGTAATTCTATATATTTTGCTTTTTCCCTAGGAGGTAATGATTGTGATAGTTTTATGAATTTAGGATCTTCTTCTGAACCTATATTACACTCCTCAATGTTTGATTTCAAGGGTTCCATCTTTGGCTTTTTGGGAATGTCATTGGAGTCGAATAAGTCTTCCAAGGGAGTTAACCTTTTGGGCAAAAAATTATCTTTGAGGTTTATTACTTTAGTCTCATCATTAATGATTTCATCAATTTCTCTCTATTTTAGATCATGAATGTCTGTTTCTGTAAATTATGTGGGGTGAAGCATAGCTATTTGATCCTATTCTAATTTATCATTTTCTAATTCATTAGCAACTTCTATTTCATTACCAAGTCTGCATCTATATTAGTATTAGCAAATTGTTCCTCCAATGTTAATTTTTTTTTAATCTGCTTATCATTCTCAAATACTTGCCAGTGCTTCAAATTGTCTAGAATGGATGGCCTATGCCTAACCTCGGCAGTGTACTGATGGTTAGGTTGAAAGGGAAATTTACATGTACTGGAAAACATGGCTAAACTATGGGCTTGCATGTTGTATTTTCTAGGGATAACAACAAGCTTGGTCTCTAAAAAGGTGTTAAGAATCTCTACAACTGTGTCTCTGTAAGAACTTAGTCTAGGATCTCTAGTCAAGTAAACTCCATTAATTTGCTTCACTATCAATTCTGAATCTCCCATGATAGATACTCAAATTGATCCTAATCCTTTGACCAACGTAAGACCTAACAGAAGTGCTTCATATTCTGCCATATTGTTGGTGCATTTAAAGTTCAGTCTATAGGCATGTCCTTCTGCATGATCATTTTCTAAATTATAGATCCATACTCCTACTCCTGCACCTATTTTATTTAATGATCCATCAAATTCCATATGCCACAAGATTTATGTTCATAATTGGTGTCTGGAGTAAGGGTATCTTTTTTTATTAATGCATCTAGGTTTTCCTTTTCATCTGATATTCCATGGATTTGAGCTGTTGATTTTTCTTTTAATATTGCAATTTCTTTTGGTTCTACTACAATGTCTTTTGAGTTAATTTTTGTATTTGTTTCAGCATTATAGAGAATAAAAGAATCCATATCTGAATGAACTAAATATATGGGAAAATTTTGTGGTTTATCCTGGCTACTCACTACATATTTCATCAATTTTTCTCTATGCAATTTCTTTGGAAGCCCAAAGACTGAAATAGTAGCATATGACATATCAAGCTGTAGGGATCCTTGAAGTTTAGCACCCCAAGATCTAGACATTAACATTCCATATTTGGGTGGTATATCAGCAACCACAATGTCCATGAGTATAGTTTTTGCAGGGTATTGGTCTTATGAAACACACAAATCATTGATAAGTCCTAAGCATCTAACATGACTGGAATCAAAAGAAAACATATCTTTGTAAGGTCTAGTTATGTCTAAATTCAGTTTCTCCATGATAGATTTGGGCATGAGGTTATGTGAGGCACCTAAGTCAAGCATGGCATTGCGCAGGATTTTGTCGTGGATGTTAAGGATGATGTAGAAAGGTGGTATCCCTCCTTCAACTGACTTTCCATTTACCTTAAGACCAAAGATCAGCTCAGGTTGGTCATCAAACAGATTTACAGACTCTGCATTCTCAATAAAATTCAAGGATTTTCTAATTTGGGACCTGCAAGCATCATGTTTGGCCAATTCTATTAGAGGAATTGAAATTTTGAGCTTTTCCACCTTTGCTCCCAGGTTGAAAGACAAAGGGGCTTTTTTTGTTGTGACATTTGGAACTTTGGTTGCAGCGTTTTCTTCCTTTTCACTAATCGGAGCATTTTGTGTTGGGTTTTCTACTGTAGTTTGGGGATATGTTTCCACTATTTCCTATGAGGGAGGTAAAGTGGAGGGTTGTTGATTAGTATGTTGATTCTCTATTACATCTTCAATAGTGGGATTGGGAGGATTGGGATTTGATCTAGAGAGAATCTGAAGAGTTTTTGTTACAGGAGTTGTTTTACCTTTCTCAGGTTGATTTGGAGTGGTTTTCTTATTTTTCTCTGGAGACTCATTATTTTTTCCGCTTCTTAAATTATATTGCTGATGTACTTTGAAAATGGTAGAGTCATACCCTTGCTTAAAATCAAAGGATTCACCTATTTGGGTTTGGAATTGTTGAAGCATGTATGATTTCGGATGATCCTGAGTTAAGAAAATATTTTCGCCATCATCTAAGCCCATAAGGTTGATCTAGGTATCTATCTCAAGATATTCTTGGTGGGAACTCTCAGGGTAATTTTCCTGGAAAGGTGGTCTGATGTTCTGATTGGGACCATTTTTACCAGTGTTTTGGTTCTATTTTTTTTCTAAAATTTGGATTTCTCACTGGATTAGCCTATTGGTTGTCCCAGTGGGGTTTTCTTTCAATAACTTCTATTATTTCCATAAACCTTTCCATTCCTTTGGCCAAAGCATCCTTTTTTTGATCGAATGGTGAAGTTTCTTCTTTCAAGGGTATCCTTCCCTCACTTCTAGTTCTAGCTCTTTTGGCAAGCAGATTAGCTTCAATGCTTACCTCCACACTCTACATTTCTTCCAGAGTGGGGGGATTTCTTTCTCTTAATTGAAAAGCCATATCTACATCAAATCCATCCGGAAATTTGATCAGGGCTAAGCCAAGTGGAGGTCTAAGGTCAAGTGTAATGGCACTATATACATTATTAAACTTGATGCAGTAGTCCTGAATAGTTTCATTTGGCCCCGTTTTAAGGTTTTCATATTCAGATAAAATTTGAAGGGGGTCTTTCTTCTTTTTCCACCTATTCAAGAATTGATGGTAAAGGACTCTTAGACTATCTACACTCTGAGGTGTTAAATATCTAAATCAAGTTCTCACTTCTCCAGCCAGACTTTGGATGAAAATTCTCATTTGGACATCTGCTGTGTCAATCTAATGAAGTTCAAAGTAGTCCATCATTTTCCTTGTGTGTTGTTGTGTTGTGTATGTTCTAGTTCCATCAAAAGTAACAATTTTACTCTGATAGTCCTGTGGCATAGCACCTGGGGTAGCAAGCATCACAAGGGGAGCATATCTATTGGCCGTGACTCTAGATTGGGTAGGAGTGTGAATCAAATTTGGGGTAACATGGGGTGTTTGGGTTGTGGAGGAAGAACTAGAGGTAGTGGTGGGATGTTGAGTGGTGATTGGCTGAAGCGGAAGTGAACGTATGAATGGAGGGGTGGACTGGACTTCAGAAAAGTGAGGGAATAATAATGAGCTAACAGAAAGTGAAGCTGTTTCAGAAAGTTTAGGAGTTCTATCAGTGGTAAGGGATGAATGAAGGGAGTTCTGTAGACGTCGATCAATTGACAAGTTGGCTTGTTGGATTTCACGTTCTTCGATAAAATATGGATCTTGGACCAAGTCCAATAGTTCACTATCAGATGTGGTTCTAAATAGAGAAAGTTTGAAATGTTCGTCAAAAGGGAGGTCTTCTAAGAACAGCCACTCAACTGGGTAGGAATGTGATCTGAACAAAGGTATAGGACTGACTGAGCTCTCTTATCTTCTAATAATTCTTAGAATCAAATTTGGATTCTCAAACACAGGGGGAGGATTTGGATCAGGGTTAGCCCTGGTGTAATGAGTTCTTTATGAAGCCAAATTTCGAGTTCTAGGTTGCTTTTTCTTTTATGGATATTCAAACTAACTTCTGGTAATCCTTGAAGACGATTTGAGATTTAAATTTTTATGTGTCTCAAAGGTTTACTCGAATTGATGATGGTCTCTCTAGTGGAGTCGCCACTATGTTATCACTCAGATTTTCCTCAGAAGTTAGTGGAAGAGGGAAAGGATCTGGGGTAACCACAAACCAATCTTTTAGACTTAGGTTCTAGCCAACCTAAGTCCACAGAGGGCTCTCTCTTTATAATTTAGCTTTGTTTTAAGTTGATTTTAGGCTAGTTATTAAAGCTTAGAGTGTTTTGTTTTGAATTTTTTGGTGGAATTAAGGTAACAAATGTTCAGAGCAGGCATTTAGGCCATTGGGCAATGGAGTCAAGGAGGAAAGTTTTACTGGATATGAGTACTCACAGAGGTAAGAGTTCACAAGGAAAGATAGCACCACAAGGACAAATATTAGAATATCGGATGGATGGAAATCCTAACCAGCACTAAGGTCAATGAAGAATCCTTAGCACGGATTAGGACGAAGAAGGGAAAAATTGAAAATAGAAAGGAAAATTAAGAATCCTGTACTAAGGTCCAAAAAAGGTTGAAATTATAGGAGTTGGGGAGCAATCAAGAATTCCCTAATTCAAACAATTTAGCAGAAAACACTTATATAAGCAAATTAAGTTAAGACAGTGAGTAACTAAACTAATTTTGTAGTATTCTTCCTTATTTGCTTTAAAGATGTATGAAACACATATGATATTTAACACAGTAAAGGAAAAACAATAATACAACTCAAGAAAGGGATACTTATTTGTCTCCACAATGCACATGAATCGAGTGAAATGTCCTCAGCTTTATTCATTCTAGAAAAATAGTCCAGCCTTTACAATAGTTCATCCGCTCCAAACAATAGTCTACAAAAATGTCTTTTTTAATCCACCCCAAAATACTTCGAATGGAGAATTATCTATACAAAATGTAGTACAAAATATCTTTACAAAAATATCTTTAAATACAAAATATCTCATAACTAGATGAGATATATTCTAGGAAACAAAAGCTTATCTTCTACTCAAAGATAGAGATGGATGAGAACAGTTTGTTGGTTGTTCCTTTATTAGTGCATGTGCTGGAAGACTGGGACTCGATTTAGGCTCTTTGTAGCTGTCTTGATAACTGTGTGTTGGACATTCACTCTTACTTTTACCTACTGATACTTTTTACCTATACTCATACTCTTTAACCTATGCTTTTACCAAATGTTACCTTTATTACCAGTTTTTACCTTGGCAACGTTTTCCATCTCACATATTTTCTATAGAAAATTTATAGCAAATCTGTCAAACTGGTCAACCATTCATCATCTAGCAGTTTTATTCTGATTACTTTCCTGTACACTTCATCTGCCTCTGTGTATTTAGAAAAATTAGGCTGAGTACTGAACAAATGTTTGATTTCATGCTCAATGAAAAATAAGTTCTCCAAGCCATCATAAAGAACTCTCCCAGTTAGTAAAGCTTTAACAACTGAGCAACTGGCCTGGGTCTTGGCCTGCGCATACAATCTTTCTAGGTAGTCTTCTGAGTCATAAATGTTTCGTGAATTACGAGTGAACTAGGCAGGTCCTTCTCTCTCAAAATTCCATACTCAACCATGAAATCATTTATGTCAGCCTGAATACTCTGACATCTTCTCTCTAAATTTAATAGTAAGTTTTTCTTTGTCAAAACCTTTTTTATTTCTATTATGGTAGCCGTCCTATCTTCAATCTCCAGCTCATCTAGCTGGTACCTATTTCTGCTATTCAAAAAATTGATCAAGTGGTTAGCTTCTTCAGGCTTATTGCCTAACTCTGTTTTAATCCTCTGAATGGCCTCCATTGCCACTTTAACCAGTTTTGTTTGTTCAAAAATAGCCTGATTGGAAGGCCAAATCTCATTGATGGAACCAATAATATTGTTCCACAAAATTTCTTTGATGTCCCTAAGTGGCTTTTCTAATGTTAAGTCCTTTTCCAATGCTTTGATTCTTTTAGTCATTCTTCTGTTTTTCCTCTCTTCTTCAGTGTAATGAATCCGTAAGAGCTCATAATTTGTTTCCAAGATAGTAACCATTTCTTTCAGATTCTTTATTTCAGTTGCTTGGATTTTCATTTCCTCCATGGACTTTACTAAGTCCTCTATTTTCCTAGTTGAAGTTGCTGCTGCTTCTGATGTACTTGTTGTTGTTGTTACTGGCAGAGCTGTTGCTAGGGGAATGTTAGGTGCCAAAGATGTTGCAATAGTAGATGGCACTACTGTAGAAACTATCAGTATTACAATCTAAGGAATGGTGGTCAACTAATCTTGTTTGGACTGTAAAGATTTTTCCAATTCTTGCTCTGTTTCTTTCAACTGATCATTCAACTTAAGGACCAAGTAAATAAGTTCTTCCTCCTTTTGTTGCTCAATTACTTGTATAGTTTGTGGATGTAGGAGGGGAGGCAGTTTGAGCTGTTTCTTGAGTGCAACTATGTCATCATTCGTTTTCTTTATCAATCTTTCAGCTGCTTTAACATCTTTGGGATCATGTCCCAACTCAATCACCAGGTCTTCCAATGTTTTTATCTTGGTGTCCTTAGCCTGAGAAGAGGATTTTTCCAATTGTAAATGTGTTGTAGTATTACTCAGAGAATTCTGCAACTGATGTGCAGTGATGGTTTTACTGGTCAATGTGGAATAGAACATCTCACCCATTTGCTTATGGAGGTCAATCTAATCAATTGGGTGGATGTATCTGGCAAAAACTTCAAAATCTATTTTTAAATAATCATCCATGGACTTTGGATGCTGTATTGTTGGCTTCAAAAAGCTTATCTGCATCTTTCCCTCTTTGATGTGAAAGGCTGACATCAACCTTGTTTGATTTGTAGGAGCCATTCTCAGATATTGGGCATAGGTTTGAGCTTTGAGCTTCTCATTCCTAGCATTAATCTCTTTTTATTTTTCTTTCAAATCTTGGCTATGCTCTGAAGCTAGCCTTAGTGATGACACTTCTACACTTTGTTGCCTGCTTAGTGCCTATGTTTGGGAGGTAGATGGTGTCTCCCCTACTAGTGTTGTCTGTACTGTGTCACTTCCCCCAGCTGCTGTGTCACTTCCTGTCTCTTCATATTCCTACTCGAACATAGGATTCAATCTCTGCCTCTTTACATATACCTTGTCCAATGGCATTGTAGAGGGGCTAGCCTCATTTCGACTTCTTTTTTGACTTCTCTCCTCATTAAGAGGGGTCTACAATACTGGAGGGTTGCCCATGTTTTTATTAGTCTGGGTCAACTCCTTAGCAGTGCTCTGTGACCCTAAATCTTTTCCCTGTCCTGAAGTCTCTGGTTGACCTGATGTTTGTGCACTATGCTCTTGTGTTGGTCTCTGTGAAGATTCTATGGGCGCCATTACAAAGGAATCTAGATCAAGTCATCCAAATATTTCAAACCATTTTCTAATTCAACTTGTATACTATCTTGATCTACATGTGTTCCTTCCACCCATTCATTTTGATTTGCATACTATTCTATCTCTGGAATTCTATGATGGATTTAGGGGGACAACTTATTTTTCTGCCTTCTATTGCAAATAAAGCTGCATGGGTCATAGGCCCAAATAAAGCTTTGTTTCAATCTTAGTTTCTGCAAAATTTCTTCTGCTTCATGCCCATCCTCTCTGTTGTTACAAATGAAAGGCCCTAAGTGATCTTTGATTCTTAGCTGGGTTCTCTTCTTGTTTCTCACAAAATGTATTTCATCTGAATTAATTATTTTCCTGTAGTATTCTAGGGAAAATAATCTCATTGGGAGATATTTTGGAAGTTTGTATGGGGGGAGCTCACACCCATAGATCCTGATTTCTGTATGGCTTTGGTATAAATACCAATCCCCTACTTCGTACTGTTTAGATAGTTGAAGCACTCTCTTAATGTTTGCACTAATTCTGGGAGGAGGGCTTCCTAACAGTAATGTGACCACTAGATGAACAAATAAATCAATTAGATCTATGTATGTATTGGAGTTGTGGAACACAGGGGTCCAAAAATGATTGACCTAGGACTTCCCTTAGTATCAAGCTTTTGTACAGAAAATGGAAACTTATCAGTTTGATAGTAGAGAAATCGGTGATACAAGACTGAAGAGTACTTGAATACTCTTTCATTTTCAAGCCTCATGAATTGATCATGTATCTTATCAAAAATGAACTTGGCATAGTCAAATTTCACTGATGGAGGCTGACGAGGGGTAAAAATAGACAAGTAAGCAAAAACCATTTCTTCAACATACACACTGGCAGAGAAACCTAAAATACATGAAATCATGGAAATGATGTCCCTCCCTAACTGAGAAAACATGATTGAAACATAGGGTGGAGGATCCTTTTGCATGTATTTCTCTGCAACTATGAAGGTTTGTAAAATTTGGGTACTTCTCTCACTGGGCAGTTTTTCAAATCTATCAAATAGGTTGAAAATAGTAAGTGGAGTTAGGTTTTTTTTCATTTGGCAACTATAGTATCTTGTTAATCGACTCTGTTGCGATTGTGAACAAAATCCTCTAATCCATAGACATCACAACCCTCATGTTGGGTTCATAGCTCGTATGGCAGTAGTGGAAAATTCCAGGAAACACATGTACATTAGGAAACTAGTATTTCGGCAAATTCGACTCCCATATACCTATTTTATCTGCCTGATTCAGATAATGGTTTCAGTGTCTGCAGTGAAGTTTCAATGGGGATTCTTCCAAACTAATGTCTTTAATTTGAAAATCTTTATCAGCTAAGGGGAGGTGATATAAATCTCGGTGAGGGGCATTCAGTGGCATGAAATTCAAGGCAACCGGAGCTTCCATCCTTGGTTCTTGTGGATTCAAGGAAGAAAGTTGGGGGTTTCAATGATTTTACATAAAAAGGTGTTTAGGGAAGCCTTGGGATTGAGAAACAGCTTAATTGTACCTAATTACTTGAGTTTAGAGTAATTTGGTGGAGGTTTTAGTACGAAAACAAGGTTTCTGAGAAGGAAATGCGGTAAATATGTGGTTATGGTTGACTGAAGGGACAAATGGTTGTGGTGAATGCTTTGCTGGGAATGCACAGTAGTCTGCAGTGGTCTGGAGTTCAGCGACTGATGGTGGTTGATGGTTGGGAGTGAGCTGCAATTCTGGACATATTCTGCACGTGCATGGAAGGCAGAAGTTTCTTTTCTTGGTAAAGGGAGAAACAATCAATATATTTTTTTTTTTATGTGCTAAGTCAATGACTTTTGGCAGGTGAATGGGAAAATGATAGTTGGCGCCAACTAGTCGATGGGATACTTTGTTGTTTAGCGGAGGTGGTAAGTGGAGGCGGTAAGCAGGATCTATCGCATTGCTTTTGGAGACATGGTGGTATTGTTAGAGGTCTGCCCGATGCCATTCATCGGGTGACACATCGCATCAAGTTGAACAGTAAAACCACTCACATCAGGCGAGTAAAGTTCGGCATCAGAGGCTGCCCGATATAAGCGTCAACCATTGGATCTGAAGGAGTCAGATCACATGGTGATCGGGGCGTGGATGTGATAGGGAGTTAATGGAGGGGCCCGATGGAATAATCAACATAATTAAAATGACTTTAATTATATCGGGGATGATATGATTGGACGAATAAAATATTAGGGAACTTTAATGATATCAGGGGTGATTGTATTGGAGAAGAGGCTATTAATTAATCTAGGTGATTAATTAATCCCTTTTTAACACGTCGGGGGCTTTTGGCTCTTACTTAATCGTGGTTCGATTAATTAATCCAACTTAATTAACTTTATTATGGTTTATTTTCCAAACCATCTAGATGGGATATTTATTTATTTTGCGATTTTTATTAATAATACAGGAAAGGGTAATTTGTTTCAAGAGTTAAATAAATAGTAAGAATTAAAAGTTAATATGTCCATGAAAAAAAAAATGCGCTAAGTAAATGTTTTTCGAAAATGCATTCATCATCCAACATTATGACTTAGGCTAAAATTCATTTGGGGGGGTTTTATAAAGAACCATTTATTTTTCCTAAGTAAAAGAGTGATTTTACCTTGGGAAAGGATTTCTAGGGAATGAATGAATTATGAAGGGGATCAATTTTGATGAAGGGGATTTAACACTTAGGCCTTACAAGTTATTGTGCCAAGGGTCCGGTCCCTCCAGAAGTTAGAGAAATGCTCTGAGCCCCTTTAACTTTCAGGTTGTTGGTGCCTTCAGTACTTATGGGAAATTAGTAAAATTTAGGGAAAAATGAGTGAGGAGGTTAATTAGTGTGACTTTTGTCTATGATGTAAATGTCTTCATTGTCATCCATATATTTAAGTGCTTTTGATGATGAAAGTATATGACTTGGTCTCTAGATAATAATTATACATAATTCTGCAACCATTTATCTACTTACCCTACCTACTCATCCTACCATTTTTTCTTCTTTTTATTAGGGTGCACTTAAACTGGCAAACCCTTATCAAATTTTCTTTTATTTTACATATAGTAATCTATCTAAGTCTAACCTTATTACATCCAAGGGCTTAGATTAAACTGTTGAGCTCCTTTTATTCACTCTACCTATCTATTTATCTGCCAAGATTAAATAGTCCGGTTAGATTTTATTCTCTATCTCTAAGCATGAAATTCAAAACATGGAATAACCAAGATTAAACTATTTGGTTACCATGGATTGTGGCATAGGTAACAATTTGCACAAAATAATTATTATACAAGAAGTAAAATAGCAGTGACATTTGGACTTGCAGAGTTTCATTGTCTTTTTATTTTTCTTTGGGGTTCATTTTTCATCTTTTTTTTTAAACCTTTTTCATTCTTTTTGTCCTTTTATTTTTTTTCTAGGACATACCCTCTTTACATTTTTTTTTTTTTTAATTTTATGAATATGGAAAACATTTGCAACAAGCAAAGGTATGTACATATTTCAGAGTTAAACCAAGTTAATCATGATATATGACACCTATTAGTATAGGAACATAACAGGTCCCATGGAGTAGTGTGATACATGAACCTTTGTTTGAAATTTTTTTATCACAACAAATCAAAGTAGAATCCGAACAAAGTCGGTTCATCATAGTTTTAGGAATTTTTGGTCAAAATGATTATTCAAACCATTTTTTACCAATTTCCCTTTGAGTTAAAATATGTTCAAGATAGAGTGGTTGAAATAAAACTATTAAAAATTCACTGGGTTGAATGATTACAACCAATTGTTAGGCAATAGAGTATGTAATTGGGGTTGAATTCATGTCTCACATCTCTTGGGTGGAAGTACTCTTTGAATGTAGCACACTTCTTTAAATTTTACTATTTACTTATCTAATTTGATTATTTACTTCTTTTAACAAGTAGCCTCCATGGTTCTTCCTCATTTTTTAAAGAATATAAGATAATTTTATTGATGTCTAATTATTGACCACAAAGTAGGTCAATGGGACCCAAATGTAATTCCAATGTAAACACATAGAAGGAGTGAAAATGTTTCCTATTGCTATGTTATAAACAATAGGGAAAAGTAAAATAAACTTCATGTTTTCATTTACAAAAAATTTGGTTGGATTCATTGATATAAGAGAGATTTTGCGTATTTATTGATGGTTTCCCCTTGATAAACACACATATATTCCCAATATTCACTAAGCACAAGGATTCCATCCAAATAAACCATTACATGAGAATCAATATATGGAGGAAGAATGTCATTGATTAGCCTCATACATGTAGTGGGTTTGTTGTTGCTAAAATGAATGGTAGCACAATTCAGTGGTACAATTGTTGTTGGGTTTGAGTGTGGTCTTTGCCATATTTTCCTCTTGCATTCATATTTGATGAAAACCCATTTTTAAATCTAGTTTGGTTAATAATATGTCATGTTGAAGTTGATAAAATAGATAATCTATGCTCCTAAATTTATTGGTATGAAAAGAATTGAAGAAACCCTAGCCACCTCATTGATGGTTTCAGGCTTTGGAAGGCATGATCCTTCACCTCCTCCACCTAATATTGATATTGATGCTTTCCGTGCACTGGTTGTCGGTGGTTTGAGGTTCCATTTCTCCAAGAAGACTCAATTTGTGAAGAAATTGAATATCCTAGAAATTACGGTTAATGTTAATCAATCTGACACAATGGTTCTTAAGGTAATAGGAAGAGGCTTTATTGAATATTTTATAGGCTTATGGTCCTTGTTGCACTCTTTGAATCTCTGGGTGTATGCAAATTAGAGATTAGTCACAATATTATTTGTTTGCTATGTTAAAAAGTATCCCATGAACTTTATGAATATTCCATATGGGTAATCCTTCAGGGCTAATGGAGATGAAGATTCTATTTGAGGTTGTTTATATATATATATCTATCTATATATATATATATATATATATTTATTTATAATTCCCAACATCATTGGTATTTCAATGCTTGTGATTTCTAAATGTCATCAGTCTTATGGTGCATCAATGTTGGTTGTCTAACACCTATTTCGACAACATAATCACTACAACTATGACATGTTCATCGATATATTAAAAAAAACATATTGAAGATGTCAGTGTTGCGATGCCCTTTTCGATGGTAGAAACATCATAACTATGGTAGGTACATTGCAAGATATTTTAAAAAATTAGCACAATCATTGGTTTTGAGACCCCTTTTCTGGCCGTAGAAACATCACAATTATGGTAGATTTGTCATAAAATATTTTAAAAATTAACAAAGCCACCAGTCATGCGATGCCATTTATGATAGTTGAAACTTCATAACTATGGTAGGTTCGTTGCAATATTTAGAAAAATATTGATGACATCAATCTTGTGACGCCCTTTTCGATGATAGAAATGTCATAACTTTGGTAAGTTACCCCCTGTCTTCCGATGCACTTTTTGATGACATAGATAAGTTGTCTTATTTTTGATCATTTGGGGAGGCTTTGCAACAAATTGGTGTAAAATTTTTGATGAATCCTATTGTCAAAATTCTGATAAAAGAAAATGTCAAAAGTATGGGTGTACTACAAATGATGTTTCGTGAAATATCCTTTTGTCAGTATAGCTACAAATCATTGTCACAATAACAACAAAGAGTCATTAAAAATTTAGTCAATATTTGGTAGTGCTCATAGAGGAATGATCAATCCAACAAAAAAGAGAGCTACTAGTGGAAATTTGAACTGGAAATCCCCATCAATCTAATGGGCCTCTCCGACTTCTTGGTGTTCCCATGGGTCTTTGTTATAGTATATATGAGGGAAATTTTTTTCATTTACACTAGTATTAACAATCGCTCTCACTCTAAAGTCAAAGACATGGTCACTAAGAAAAAATGTAGGTATAATGACAATGGTTGGTATTTTCAGCCATTTTATAGGCACCAATCAAATTCGTCAAACAAAGGGACATTATGACTTCATGATAGAAATACGAAGAAATTGTTATGATCCCACATGTTGGTTTGTATGGCAGTGTATACTAATGTAGAGGGGGAATGAAAAGTATCTTCCTCAATTTTTCACATTTGTGGTGGCTAGTCCACTTTCAGTGAAAATAAAGAGACCAAGTCCAATTAGAGCATATTCATATTGGACCACAAATCACTTGACAATTGATAATGATAAATATAAAATAAAATGCATTGAGGTTAAATGATAAATAAACACTTAACTACCCGTTTCTACCTTTCCTTTTTTTGACTTTTCGCCAAACTCCTCGGGAGGGATTGGTATTTACAATTTCCATATTATTTTCATCCATCTTCAAAGGGGCTTCTGTTTCTGATACTGGACACTTAGAAATATATGATCTTTTTACACCTCTCATCTCCAACTGAATGGGTAATTCCTCTCTCTGTTTTTTTCAGACTCCTCAGCTTTGAACCATTGTTCCTACATGTTCCTCCCCACCATTAACCAATGTGCCTTTAGGATTATGACTCTCTTCCTTTCTATTAATATCCAATGGTTCATCATCCTCTTCTTCTTTGAGGTACGAATTTAGAACTTGCGAGCCCTTTGGATTTTGATACTGTTTCTTTTTTTGTTTTTCAGCTTTCTTTTCCCATGGAAAAGTATTTTGTAAATGTCATATCTGAAAGCAAATACAACACCTGAAAGCCATATTTTCAAATTCTAACAGTAGGGTCCAATAAAAAACATTATAACTCAAGAGGATGTGATCAAATAAGCCTTTCCTGAGATCTACCTCAACACATATTTTGGCATAGGTTAAAATTCATTTTGGATATATTTCCACATCCATCTTTACGAACTCTCCTAGCATGTTTCCAATTCCTTCTAACACTTGGTGTTTCTAGAAAGGGAGAAGAATATTGTGCAATCTCACCGAAACTGACATTTTGGAGACCACCATCATGTTCACATCGAAACTTCGAAACCATAGAGCTATAAAGAGGCATTATTTGCCCCAAAACCATGGCCCCTCATTTAAAGAAAAATTCAGGTCCTTCTGGGTATCAAATTGTGCTATAAAAAACCCTTAGAGAAAAAATTAATATTAAAATTAGGAGTCCACGTGGAGCTTACCCACTAAAATAGATCATCTAGTTTGGGCCAAAACCCGTTGAATATGCAAACTATAGCCTGGGATTGGAGGGAATTAAAGAGATCATTAACCTCTAAAAGGTTGAATTCCATAGTTGGAGCCTGATGCATCTGTTCGAAAATATTTGGACTTGGAATATTTTTTTATTTTTGAAGCTATGGGTTGCATCTTCCCTTTTGTTGCATTATGGGAAGATCTAGATCCACCGGGGAGTCTTGAACATAATTCCTCCCTACGTGAAACTGATCTGCTAGAGTTTCTTGAATTTTGTGCATCACCTCGCACCCTCAAAGTTACAATAACAATGGATTCTTGGGAAATACCATAATACTTAAGGGTCTTTGAGTCTTGTAAATATTTCTCTTTGTATAACAAAATTTGGGAGGGAACTATTATACCAATAATTTTCTAAAATTTTGATTTTATATATGCAACCATATCTGCCCCTCTGGATCTAAATACATTGGATTTTCCATTGGGATCCTTTAAGAAAATTTAAAATAATCCTTGCTCGCTCTTTGATAGCCATATGAGCAGGTCTGAAGGGAGAAACCATGGGACTTTGTTCATTATCAACCATTTTGGAGTGTAATTCCCTAGACCCCATAGTTTTAGAGATCGCCCGACTTCAACTGCACCCTTATTTGTTAATAGAGATATACGTGATCTCTAATAAAGCCTTAAATCCCTGTCCACAATGTGATATGAAAGAAAATTAAATATGGCTGTAAATAGTCCTCACACCTCGGATCTACAAAAACTACGAGATTGATGTAGCTCACCACAGAGAAGGATGAAATTCACTATGTCTAAGTTGAATAATGGTATCTCTACAAAAGGGAAGGGCTCTATCATAAATACCTCCTACATGTTTGTAGACAAGACAACTTTGTGGCCCTCTGGATGATAGGAAAACATCTTAAAGCCAAATGAAAAATTGTTTACGCCCTCACACTTGCAACCGAGGAAGTTGTTTAAAGATTTCATTGAAACCACTATATTTGTCTCATACAGATGCAGATCGCTATGATGTGGGGGGCCTTGGACATTGATGAGAAGCTTAAATTTGTCACCGCCTACCATTGACTCTATGCAGATGAAAGCCCTCCCTCCCATGATGATTCATAAATAGGTCATTCTTAATAAAGATAATATTAAATTATACTATAAAATATTTGAATTTGAATTATTGTTTATATCAATATATTCATATTATTCGTATTAAATTATAAATAACATATCTAATTAAATTATAAAATTAATAATTAAAAATATATTATAATTGAAATAATAATTCTAGAATTAGCTTCAATGTGAATTGTCCTAATACGTTAATGAAGTGATGGGATAAGAATGATTGAAAAAAGACTACATCAAATCTTATAAATAACAATAATTTCTAGAGAAGATCGACACTTACCTACTAAGATATTTTGGAGGGTACATAAGCATTAATTATCCAACAAAATAGTATTCTTTTAACTCAAGATAATAGTGTGTATTTTGCTGGATTTCCTACATGATTTTCATGCAAAAATTAAGGAAAATATTATGATATGTGTATTTAGGACAACTTGGGTTTCATTTTGATTAATATGGTAATATTAAGGTTAAATAATGATGGAAATAAGGGTTATGACTACCATAGTAATTTTTAAAAATGAAAATAATAGAGGTTGAATATATGGAAAAAAATTAGTTCTTTAATTCATTAAATCCGTGCAGTTAATTTCATTTGTATGTTTCTATAACAATCAACACATTTATATGTATGCAGTATTTAGAAACTAACCTTTGTTGAATACATATTTCTCTTCAAATCTAGAGATCATTGTCTATATGTATTTTTAGCTAAAGCTATTACTATTTGTACATGATACATTGCATTCAAGTGTCGTATTCTTTAATTTTATTATTTTAAACTTCATGTAATAAGATTATTTAGGCATATCCTTGGTATATTGTAAAGGATGTATTTACAAGTTGCATTGACCTCTATTTTGTGACTTGTATAAACTATTATTTTTTCACTTTACAACTTTAGATCTTTTATATTAGGTTTTCTAATAGTCAAAGTTGTTCTTTCTTAAAAATAGAATAGAGATTTGTTTTCTTGTTTGTGCTTGGATTAGGTATTCATTGTCTAATGCTAATTCTAATGTTGTATGTATGGATTAGGACAATTCACCTTTCCAATGAAATTATTTTCCTCATTTCTAAGTCAAATGACTAAGAGAAATCGTGAGTCTCTAAATGTTTTTGAGGGCGTGGCCAATGCAATGTACCTAGCAAGGTTTTTATGAGATATATCGAGTTGAAAAAATACTTTTATGAAAAAATATAAATACTATGATTTAAACATATAAAATCTTCACCGTGCATTTAACCTATAAAAAAATATTTATTCTTAAAAAGAGTGTTTTCATTGGTGGTTTCCTATGGTTTTCAATGGCGGTTTTATGTGATGGTTTCTCTATTCTGGGTTATTATGGTGGTTTTCTTGTGATGGTTTTTTGTGGTGTTTTTCATTTAAAATTAAGTCATTTATTCATTTACAAGCAAAAAAAGTAGAAGAATGGAAAACCATATTTTAAAAAAATCCAAAATAATAGGAATGAATTTTGAAAAAATAACTCAAACGAGACAGGTTTGTTTTATAGTTTTATTGAACAATATTTAAGCTGTCAAATAGCTTGATATAGGGCTAAAATATTGCTTGGTTGAGTGCTTAAAAAGCACTCAATTAAAGTGCTTTTCTTCACCTCCAAGCATGCATTCTTGCCAAAAAATGTAATCGACCTCCGTGACCACACCCAAAATCAAATTTCAGAGAAGCAATAGGATTTAAGATGATGATGTCATCCCCACATGAGAATATTTTTGGAGGAAAAAGAAGAAAACTACTTTTTCTAGTCATATTTTTAACTTATTTCATTGTAGGTTTACTAAAATTACAAGTGTGTACACTCATTATATGTGTAATTATATTTCACATCCAACAAGTACCCACTTTGCATACTTATGAGTAGATCCACAACGAGAAAAAATCAAGATACATGGAAAAATGTGTTGCAATATTCATGTATCTTAATTTTTTCTCAATGTGGATCTACTCAAAAGTATGTATTGTGGGTACTTGTTGGATTTGAAATTTAATTATGCATCCAATGACTTGTAATTTGAGTAAACTTGCAAGGACCCTTCAAATCAAGAGTTTTATATGTCATTTTGAATCTAGATTAATAAAAAATAACATATTTACATAATATAATATTTTCTTTCATTGAGATGTTTTTTATGCTTTGGAAACATCACTATATCCAATAAACATGCTTATTTTTCTAGTAACCCCAAGTTGTGCTCTCTTGTTAAAAAGTATGTAAGAATATGCAAGTGAACCAAAAACTTTAAAATGATCAATGTAGCGTTTCACTCCAAAAAATAGTCCTCATGTGTAACATCCCTTAATGACTTATGAGATGACTTGTTTAATATGTTCACAACAATATCACATGATTCTTCAAAGAAACAAGGCATACCAAAATGCTTCATCATGCATCACGAAATTCCAAAAATGTTTCCATTCTTCCTTTCCATTATCCTATTTAGTTAAAGAGTATAGAAAACATATTACTCCCTCATGATCTAGATCAATTGCAAAAGGATATAAACTCATTAGAATTGTACACTCCAATGCAAAAATAGATAAACTTATTAGACTTAAAGGTTTTGATACTATGTTGTATTCTCTTTCCCACAATGGATTTAAATTCATCCATTTAGATAATTCATTATTTTTTATCATCGAATATATCCAAAATTTTATATTAAAATCATCTAGGAGAGAAACAAAGTAAGAGAATTCAAGGATAGGAGTACTATTGATCCGGACATGACAAAGTTGAACAAGGTCCCAAATATTCCTAGTTTTTTTCATCATTTAAGAAGGATCCCTATAATACTTTTCCATATAAAAACCATTGTACACACCTCCTTTTATCACATTATAATGTGGAATACCTCTTACTATTTTTTAAAATCTCCTTAGATTGTCGATATTTACATAACCAATTCTTCTATGTAATAGCTCTATGAGCATTCCATAATCATGCAATAGTGCTCGATGATAAAAAACAACGACAATCAATATATACAAGCCACCATATCTAATTCCCTTATAGATCGCCTTGAACTTCCATCCTTACAATATTGGATTATATAGTTACCTTCAATTATCTTGACCTTTATTTTTTTAACGAAAATAACGCTAATTGAAAAAAAATCTTGCCTATGCTAGAAAGATAAAAAATATTCTTGATCAATGTTATACCTCTACTTTACATTTTGACATGAAAAATTCGTACTTCTTTTACCTCATGGGATTGGTCATCACCCAAAAATAATCAAGCTATACAACTACACTCATTAGCCTCTACAAATACCTCTTTATTGAGAGATGTATGTTTGATTGCACCAAAGTCAATATGCAAGATATCTTTGCAAAAGACATTAGTAGAAAGCGAAGATAATAGTGATAAATTTTATATTTGATTGGAAAACTCATCCATTCGCTCGACAACCTTATCTCGATGGAATTCATTCTTAACATGTTGTTGATGCATGACCTTTTCTAAGAGGCTAGTTTCTTCTTAGGACAATATTCCACAATATGACCTTTCTTATTATAGTTGAAATGTTTCACTCTGGGATTAACATTTGTAATGCCCTAAAATAATAATAAGAATTTCATGGGAACATATATTCTTGCTCAGTTTCTGGGATAATTTCGACCAATACAATTGGCTTTAGTTTTACTTATTCCTAGTAACAACCAAAAATTAAAATACACACAAATAAATACATCAATTGTGCTATTATCAATCAACATATCTACTCAATTAATTACCTTATGGATTTTCAAAATATTTGAAAATAATAACATACCTATGTGGCGACAATAGGCCTTACTGGTGATCATGAAGTTGTCATGCTATTCAAATCCCAATGCCTGCAAAAAATTGTTGGGGATGACTCTTCACTCAACCTTAGAAGAGCTGCAAGTAATATTTCTTACAATTTTCAACCTCGAGGACTCAATCAACTTACTACTTCCAGTTCCTTTTATCTCATAGAATTCCCTTCCTCAAAGAATGAGTGAATGAATGAATGCTTCTCATCTCCCATTTTCAACATTAAATAGAACCAACAATTCTAAAAATAGTGAGGGGATTGGAAAGGAATCCACATGTGCACAATCCATGTGTCATCATGCCAACATTTATTTATTTATTATTATATTTTTCTTTTGTTATTTGTTATTTTATTTGTTTATTATTATCTTTTCTTTATTCTTTTGTTGTTTTATTAATTTATTAATTTTTGCTTTTTTAGTTGTTATTTATTTATATATTAATATTATTTTATTTATTATTATTATTATTAATATTAATATTTATTAGTACAGGGCATTACATACATCCCCTCTTTACATAACTATGTCTCGAGGTTAATTTTATTACTATTACTATTGCTATTATTTGATTTATTTATTACCCCATGTTTTCCCAAAACCCTCTGCTAAACTAGTATACCATTAGGCATCAAAAGTATAAAATCACTAAGGAAAATCAGAGGAATCTCAAGCCTCTTTCCCAACTTCTAGAACCAGGCATATAGCCTCATTAGTATATACCATAGCCCTAAGACTTGCCCCAGGGATTAGAACTCATCTTCCCCAAGGAATGCATTGACTCCCAATACTCAATGACTTTGGGCATCTCGCAAGGATGACCCAACTCCATTCACAACAAAATATGGCACACAACCCAAGGAATCAATGTCCTCACACCACTTGTGGACTTCAACATCCCAATCCAATTATAGGCGCCTGGCCTCCTCAAGATGGTCTCATAGTTCTTTAAGAGCTATCCATCAAGAGTTACAAAAGAAAAAATAACACTGGCATATGTAGTGTTGGTTGAATCTATCCCTAGCCCATATGGTTTAGATATTCTCCCTCATAGGTATGGGATCCCATGAGATCAACAAATAAGTTGGCCCTCTCAGTCCATTTTTGAAATTCCTTCCAATCACAACATATCAACATGCAAACCATGCATTAATTATAATCATAACGTCATAGAAAATAATCCACATGCCAACTCTTGCATGCCATCATGAGAATTTATCATCATTGTTATCACAACATTATGAATGCTAAGAACTACATGTTCATGCATGTCATAAAATATGCATGCAATAACAACATGATTCACATCATCATAAGTTATAACATCAACATATTTGTATCAAATATATATATATTATGATTCACATAATATTTGGAACCAGATATCAATATAAACTCATGCCATAACATCATAAATTTCAGAATCATCTCAATTCTAGAGTAATACTACACTACAAACACTCTTATCATGATTTATCCTAAAAATTATTTTCATTTTCTTGCTTAAACAATGAACACCAATGATGAAATATAATTATCTAACATCCGCATAAGATCTAGGTTATCTCATCAATATTATTAGTGTCATGTTTTCATCAAGCTTATAATTACTTTTCAATAGACTTTTCATGTTCCTCCAAGTAGGGAGTTGACAATTTAGTAGTCATTTAAGTACATCGTTAAATTTCGAATGAGCCTCATCATCTTTAGCCTTCATATATAGTCATGTATTCTTCCTTCGCCAAGGAAATTCAGTGAAATTCATCATTAAGATTTTATTCATCATATAATAATTTCTTAAATCATCAAAATCAAAATTATAAATTCATGATCCTTCTTGTGGTCTCCTTATAAAATCTCTTGCAACAATCATTCTTGTGCTTCAATTGTTATTATTGATCATTTAAACCTTTAAAATGTTTTATTGGTTTATCGTCAAACAACCACAAGTGCTTTTAATCAAAATTCCCTATTTAATTGTCTTTAAAATATATTTAGATGGTTACTATAACTCAGACGAATCATCCCTAGTCATTATTAATGTTGTTGACCCCTATGCATTGATATTCTTATGAAATATTTCTGCCTTTGAGAAAGACACTTCTTCACCATCATCACATAAGTTTCTTATAACATATATTATATTTTCATAGCTCACCTTAGTACTTAGACAATATTCATTAGGTATACACCAAGGAAGTTGTCAAATCATTAATCAACTATCACTAATATTTAGTGGACTAGAAGAATAATTTTCTTATGCGAAAGTGTTTCTCCCTTCTGACCTTGATATTTTCATAACATAATGATAATTAATTGAGCTTCCTATATGGGTTTTTTTATATTTTATTTTCATTATTTTCTTTAAGGGAATATCCATGCAGGTCCACCTAAAGGGATCACTTCCCACCAGATAATTGCAACATTAAATCCAAAACTTTAAGAATTTTTTCCAAATACACATAGAATAATAACAAAAACTCCCTAAGTTCAAATTTATATCTTGTAGTAAAAATACATCTTAAATTTTTAATTTCTGAAGGTACACAGAGTGTAAACCTGGCTCTAAAATCAAATATAACAACCCAAAATTAAAATATACAAAACTAAATACATCAACCATGTTATTATCAATCAACATATCTACTTAATTAATTACCATGTGGATTTTCAAATATTTGAGAAGAGCAGTGCACGTGTGGAGCGATGATATGCCTTACTAGTGATCATGAAGTTGTCAAACTATCCATATCTCACTGATCACATCAAAGTGTTTGGGATGAATCTCCTTATAGAAAATTATATATTATAGAGCAATGGAACATAAAATATTGCAGAAATATAAACATAGAAAATGCATAAAAGAAGAGAGACACGGATATACATGGTTCACCCAGTTTGGGCTACGTACACGGAGAAACAGCCAGTCCTTCTTTTTATATTATCCAGCAAACTAAAGAGATATAACCTACAACAGATCCGCTGTAACTCCCTCTTCGCTCTCAATCTCCTCTCTCTTCCTCACTCAGAATACATATATACATAGTCGCAATACAATTCCCTCATATATAGCGAGGGGTTGCCTTCTAGGGAAAAAAAACCCTAAATTAAACATAACTTCTACCATCAAATCTTCGCCTAATGAATGGCCCAAATTGACTATGAAATTAAAACATTTTACAAGGAAATTTTACATCTATTCTTAGCTTTGGAGGCGCTGCCCCCGATCGGGGGGGGCTCCTAAAAGGTCGTAGCTGCACCCCCATGGACCCCCCTGCATCGAATATTTTACTGGTGGTGTTTCCGTGCCATTACAAATTGGGGTCCAATGTAGCGATACCTTCGAATACAAAAGATAATCAGGCTTCACACCCAACATCTCCACCCAACCTTAGATGAGATACAACCAATATTTCTTGCATCTGTCAAACCCGAGACATCAATCAACTTATTACTGCTAGTGCCTTTTGTCTCACAACATTCCCTTCCTCAAAGAATGAGAGAATGAATGAATTTTTCTCATCTCCCTTTTTATCCATTAAATAGAGCCAACTATCCTAAAAATAGTAAAGGGGATTGGAAAGAGATCCACATGTGCACAATCCATGTGTCATCTTGCCAACTTTTATTTCTTTTTGTTTCTTTTACTTATTATTATATTTTTCTTCATTATTTGTTATTTTATTTCTTTATTATTATCTTTTATTTTTATTTGTTATTTATTATTTTATTTTTCTTTATTTTTTTTATTTTTATTTATATTTAATATTTAATTTCATATTATTATGATTATTAGTACGGGGCATTGCAAAATTTCCTTTAGATAAAGAAAATTAACCATCACTGCACATGGATGTTTTCATGCTTTGTTCTTACACTAGTCTTAGACCATAATTCAACATCATTTGACTAATCCTAAATCTTCACCTTCTTTCACATCTTTTCAAATTCAAACATCTCATAAAAATTCTCAAATGAAGGTACAATTTTTTTTATCAATGACATTACACGAAAATAATCATTAGAGAATCCTTTGAAGGTTATGAGAACGATATCTTTGTTTTATGTTTATCTCATATGTGATGCAACTGGCATCTAATATATTTAACTCCATCAAAGCATGAATATACAGTCTCTCCCTTTGGCATCTTGCTTGCATTCAACTTGTTTATGAGTAGCATCTTTCTTGACATGCTCAAAGATTCATATAGGTACTTCAACATGTCACATAAATATTTAGTTATGTTGTAACTCCTTGCATGCACAACCAAATATGATGTCATATTCACTGAGATGATCATATGAGCCTTGATATCCTTCTTATTCTACTCAACATTTTTAGTGGGATCCTTAGGTTGTTGTTATATTACATCAACAAAAGAATAAGCATCTTGTTCAATGTGGATGAGTTTGATAAAGTATTTCCATGAACAATAGTTGGAGGTTCCTTCAAGTTTTTTAGAATCACTAAATATTTATAGTTCATTCAAAAATTTATCATTTTCATAAATAAAAATACCTTAGGGTTAACCAAGCCTGCATGCCTTTTCTTTTGCATACAAACAAATATATATGCGATTTTCCAAAGTCAATGCACTACTATTCATCTTACCTTTCTCACCATGCACATCCAGTTTCATAATATCAAAGGATAATATAGGAAAAATATATTATCCAATATCAATTGGTTACCTAAGTAAGAAGAAGAATTAAATATCTTCTGGATAATAGTGCAACCACCATAATAAATATCTAAGAAAACATACAATATTTCTCTAGAAATTTGAGTTCCACAATCAATAAGAGGGTACAACACAAGAAAATATTATTTCCATAAAAATCGACCAATAGCTACATAGAATATATTATAACAATATGGCTTCTGCTTCCCTTTCATTTAGCATGGCCTTTTTGTGTTGCTTCCATGCACATGAGAAGGAAACAATTTTTGTTTTTCTTTACTAGAGGATGAAACTCTTCTACCTTTAACATGCAATCTCTTTACTCTTGTGATTCTATTTTTTTTTCTTTTTTCTTTTTCTTTTAAAAGATTGTCTTAGATAAAATGATAGGAACATTAAAACATATGTTTCTCTTTGATGGTGTCTCCCACATTCTTTGAAATATCTACTCTCAAATAGGTTAACAAATTTACCATAAAAGAGTTGAAGAAGGAACACAAGAATGAAGTTAACATGAATAGAATGATAATACAATAATATTGCATTATTTATCTTATTGATTTCACTTGTAATTTATACATAGAGGTATTTTACTAAATACGAACTCATTACCCTATAGAGACATCAAACCAACAACTCAACTCCACAATTACACATTCTAATTTAGGAGAAAATGTATCATATCAAATTAAGAATCAACAAATTTCACACACACAGAGACACATAACTGAAGATATTCATTAAACTTACCAATAACCAACAATTAAAAAATGATAAATTCTCTAATAAACACTAAGTTAATTATTAAAGAGATAGAGGAAAACATGTAAACTTAATCCATATTTATTTTTGAGTCATATTTAAAGTCAATTAAACCATGTTTATGTACACCATAAATCATCTTAACCTTTACAAATGTGTAAAGAAATAATCCATGCTATACCATTATGAATTAGTAAAATCTCTAACAAAGCATATGAAGGTGAAAGTAAAAATGATCGTGACAAAGAGAAGAAGAATAACATTATCTAGCCTGCATTAAGGTAATCATTAGTGCATGGTGGATATAAATAGTATTACCATATTTATTACATTTCCCTTTCTTGTCGGTGAACTTTAACAACTTGAATGCCTATGGACATCCATAAAGTATGATAATCCTATGCATTGTAACCCCTAGAGACTACCCATGGGTTGAAAAGAGGTTAGTGCCTCTGACATCCATACAATTCTTTGAAATATTTATTCATTATTCTTAATTTAAACAAAATTTATACATTTTTCTTGTTCCTTTTGCTCAGAAACAAACCCTTTGAGTGAAAAGTGATTTGAATCTTGGGATAACTGATAAGGAACTTCAACATGCCTGCATATCTATGGTTACAACCTTTAACTAAAATTGTCGAATGGTGAGAATAATTGCACAAAATACAAGAAGAGGTGTACAGAGCTAAATAGAATCCTATACACTAGATCTCTAGCAGAAAACATGGAATGGGATAGAAAAAAATGATGAAACAATGGAGCACTTCATTCAAGATTATTAGATAAAAATTTATAGTTATCTTTAGCTATTCACAAAACATTGATAAATCTATTTATAAAAATAAAACGACAACTACATTACATGGGCTTCAAAAGAAGGATTACACAATGCAAAAATTACAGAGAAGGAGAACACATACTGCAACCATCAAACACTTGGAATCACTTGAATCTTATTCATTAACCTCCCAAAAGGGGATATGCACATTACACAACAAAATTTCTAAGAACCAATCTTTGAGATAAAAAAACTTGAACCCCCTTAAAGGAGTTCTTCTATCGCCTTTTAAGGAAATTAATATCCTTAAAAACAGTCACAAGTAAATGTTAGAATATACAATTGTTTAATTACCTAGTTGTTTCACTATCTAGTTGTCTTAGATATCTAACTATCCTCTAACTAAAACTAACACATCATTACAAAATAAAAATGCCACATGCTTAAATATTTTCTTGGGTAGTAGAAATCTTCCCCTAGGGCACAATAATTGGATCTTCGACTTCGATTGTTGCCTCTTGAAAATTTCACATCTTTCCCAAAGATTTTTGTTTGCAGTTGGACATTGAACATCCTTCAGAATGTAACTTGCAACTTTGAAAACCTTTTATAATACGGTGTTGATTCAAATAAAGTATTCATCAACCACAAAAACTTGAAGTCCCTTTGTAGGTAATTGACCATTGTCTTTCCTTTGAAGACTACAATCTTTTCCAAGGATGAATCTAACCTGCATTTTGTAGTTGTCAATTATTTTCCTTAGGCTTCCCATGGCATTAAGATTAAATTTGTGTTCGAGCATCCTAGTAACCCAACTCTCTATATATGGTCAAACCTGGAGTCAAAGACGACAACAAAATTTTTGACTTCTTCTAAATTTATTTTAGTTTGAATGTGCGTGTTATTTTTCTCAATGATTCTAGTGATTTCCATAATAACCTTAGCCCTATCAACAATATGTATTTTTTTCAATTTTTTGTTGATTTCTCATTTATAAATTTGATGATATTACTAGCTCTCTGTGCCCCTTTATGCATTTCCTTCTTGCATGAATTCATAGGCTCAACAACAATATCGATTGTAGTCCTCTCTTCATCAACAACTTGAAAATACCCCAAGATGGAATGTATATGTTGTATTATATCCTCCTAAATGACATGTCTAGCCTCGATCAAGGATATGTTTCCCTTCAATATGCTCCTCATCTCCTTTATCTCTTCTTGAGTTGTTTTGTATTTTTTAGATGTTTTATCATTTTTTGTCTTAGCATAACTCAATTGTTTTTATTTGTTTCTCAATTCTTCTTGAGACAGTATCAAATGATCTTGGATATTTTTTGTTTCTGCCTCATAAAATGAGAGCTCAATCATCACCTTTGACAATTTTTCTAAGATTTCATAGGATTCAATATGAATTACAATACAAAAAATATGGCTTTTAATATTATGATCCAATTCTTGAAAATTTTCCTCCAAGGATGTGATTTCCTTATTCCTATTGTTGGCTTAGTGGGTCCTAACCCAGGTTCAGAGTTAGTTGCACCAAAAAAATCCCTACACTACTGGCCCTTCCAGCATTAATCCATGGAGCGCAGACTGAATTCTCACCCGAAGCAGTATGGGGGGATGCTGGAACCAAGTTTCTGCACCCAGAGAAGAGCGTGATGTCATTTTATGCCCTAAATTTGCCTTCGCATAGTTCGTTAAGCCTTTAAGGCTTATCAATGTAACTTCTTTTAATCAGTTTCTAGACCTCCGCAAAGGTCTACGATTGTCTTTTGTTGAACCTGAATCAGTGGATCCACTACTTACACGCATATAAGATTACTTATAACCCAATAATTACTCAAATAAGCTTAAGTGTTCGATAACATCAACATACAACAAGATAATCTTCACGTAAACAATTAATAGTAATTGTGCTCATAGAACAATATGGGTCATGTAAAGTCGCGCATCAATACATCATTATTTCATAAACCTATTATAAAATAAGGCGCATTGATATAAACATAAGTAAAGAGATAAACACAAGTATTTCTGCAACAATCTTCTTTATTAATACTCAATTCTTCTTATGGACTCAATACTTCCCTATGCACTCAGCGACAGGGGTCCATGCACTCAGCTGCAGACTCTACTCTAAGCCTTTGTGCACACAGCTACAGATCCTTTCTTCCTACTCTTCTTCGCTAACGCTTTAGACTTCTCCCATAGACCAAAATTTATTACTTCTTCATGACCATGCCTTAGACTCTCTAAGACACACCTATTTATACAATCCCATGGTTCGCGGACCATGGGTAGACCTTCAAAAGCTAACTCAACTTACATAAAAGAAGGGTAAAAGCCTTTATGGCTCTTTAATTTTCTACGTGCTTTGCGGCCATAATTTCTGAAGACTTTACCTCTTTATACAACAAAAATTGGGCTTTTGCCCCAAAATTGACCCTAGGGGACCCCATCCCAATAGGCCCCCAACACAAAGATCGTGACTTTCACTCGAGTGAATTTGTTGGTGCAAAGATCTTGCTGCGAAGATCCCTTAGCTCCACTCATGCCACTGCTACCTCAATCTCATTCTGTGTGGCTACCTATTTGATTTGTTCCACTACCTACTGTGTGGTTGGTCCTACACTGTCCTACTAGATTTCCTGCTACATACTCTACAAGTTCGCTAATGTATCCTAAATGTTAGTGGAGATGATGTAAGCCTCATCCAACCAAGGCCCCATTCTAGCCTTGAGGACTGCCTCTTTCTTCTGCACTGCTTCCACCTATATATGCAGCTCGCTCGCCTCCTAGAACTTAGCAAGGCGTTGTTTAGCAGGAATGGTGAGCGTCGTTTCCCTTACTTCATCATACTATTGCTGGACTTCATGAGCTTCTGTATTCAAGGCCTGTAGGGTGGGATCTTCCTGCAAAGCCTTGACTACCTCTATTGCTTGCTCAGAGAGCACTGTGTAGTCTACCACCACGGCATCCACTGTCGTGACTCCATCCTTCACAGTGACTTCGTGTTGTTCCCTTACCTCTGGCAGAGTTGAAGGTTGTGACTTCAACTCTAATTTTGTGATCTTCAAGTTCATCTCAAACTGAACTCTAGCCACTTTTGACTTGGCATCGTGCATGCCTACAACTAGCTTTTTGATCTTCACCTCTAATGGCACTTCCTCTGGTATATGTAGTTCGAGCATTGTTCTGCACGCTTCTGCCACCGAGACTACAAGATGGTCGTTATGGGCCTAGATTTTCCTTTATGCCACCAGCGCCTCTAACTTCTCAATGAACATTTTTTTGTTGTTCACTCTATAGTCGTTGATGAGGCTGAGCACGTGCTGCTCCCGAGTTTTGCTATCACTACTACCTGCAGCATGTGTAGGTAATCATTCAGGAGCGTGGCCATGTTGAGGCTGAGTTTCTTCAAAGAACTCATTATGGCCTTGTCATCAGCTGCCTCCATGCTCAAAGATCCAACTGGTAGCGCAACTTTCTGGAGATCCAGTGATCGAACCATCTTTGTTGCATGAGTGGTCCCTAGTGCCAAACTTGTTGATGTAGCACTGATCTACCCTACACCTACCTAGATCCTATTTGTCTAAATCTGTAGTTTGTGCAGATCCTTCTGAATGGTGCTCAGTGCTTATTGTTGTTGATGCTCAAATTGTTGTAGCAGTTCTACCATGGTATCATGTACCTTGTCTCCAATCTTATCAAGGTCACCATCTGTAAAAGTAATTGGGTCCAGCAATGGCTTGGTCGTTTTCGATTTCTTCCGTGACCCTTCCTTTCCTTGTTCCATGTACCATTTGACCTAGAAGGGAGTTCTCACCTGCTCCTCCTGGATACTGTCGCCCTGTTCTGGCTGCTCCTCCTCTTCAATTTGGGGCAAAGGAGACTTACAACTGTGCCTGAAGTCACGCTCCTCCTATTTTTCCTATTTCTTCGCAGCGCACTACGCTTCCACCCGAGCCTTCTCCTCAGCCTCTTTTTTTATATTCTCAGCCAATTGTTGAACCTTCCTCTTGGCACTTCCTTCTTCTTCTTCTCCCCGAACTTGCTAGTACCTATGGGTAGGTCAGATGGAGAGTACCACTTTGTCAGCCAACACTTGACAACTTCCTCAATAACATCATCTATAGCAAGGTAGGGTAGGTTGAACCATTTTTTTTGTAGATCCTTTGATGCCCGGATGTATACATGGTGGAAGTCCACTTTGAACTCTGTGTACCCTGAAAGCTGTTCAAACACAGTTGGTGACAACCATGGCTTCTAGTTAATGGCCATGTGAATGCTCACCTCCAACAACACCCAAAATACCTTGGTCTCTGTGACCCACGTAGCATCTTTTGTGGTTCAGAGAGATGCAAACTTTACAGCCTCAGACAAATCGTTATCCACAAGAGGAAATTGAGTATCCTTCGGCAGATCCCAAGCGACGAGCACAATATAGAGAAAAAACCACGAATAGTGGAATGTTTTACTCTTATCCTATGTCTCTTGACAGTTTGCGAGGAACTCGCTACAATGGTAGCACACCTAGTTGAACTGTACGCCCTTCACGCACTGGGTAGCCAAAGAAATCACTAGCGTCGAAACCTCATCTGCGCGACATTTTCTCATAACTTTTCCCGCAAGGATCTGTGTGGAAACCTTCACCGTGGGGTCCGTGATTGAGGTTATAAAGAAGTTGCATGACTTCTTCTCGAGCTTCAATTTATCTTTCATTTTTGCTACAAGGTTGCGCTTGCTCGTCTTTCTGCCGAACTCCTTGGTTGGATTCAACCCTGAGTGCGGCGATAATGTGATTCAATGGATCAACATATCGGTGATGGGGATTGGCGTGCTCAGCCACAAACAACTGTCATGCATCAACGTTAGTAACAACTTGATCGCAATCAAATTGATGTTGGAGCGATGGTAGTGGGGCACCCATAACAGGTTTAGCAACCCTGACTCATTCACTCCACGAATCCACTTCACTGACTCCAGTGTGGTGACACCTGATTCTTTGTAGAAAACCCTCTTCATGTAATTTTCTATTGCCAAGTGGGGGAACTGCTCATGGTCCACCAAATCCTAATCTTCTAGCTTGAGACAGGGAATCTGCACCAAGCGTGGACCTCCAAATGTGATGTTCTCTAGTAGTAGGGGTATATTAAGGAGGAATTTTCCTGCATCTGGCTCCTTAGGAACCTTCACTTTCCCCTTGCATGGAGGGATGTAATCCAGAAACTTGGATATTGGATCCATCCCCTTGGTGTCTATGTCCTTCGCACCCTCTTCAGCCTCCAAGTCCACCACTTTCCCCTTTCCTTTCGCGCTCGGCTTGTCTTCCTTCTAAGCCTAGGTGGTTGCATGCTTCCTTGGTGACTCGCGCATCGGCATGGGCTTCTTCTACCTATATTTCTTGGGCTTGGGGACTTCCCGTATTAGTGTAGGTTTCTGCCTAGGAGACCTCGATGCCGTAGGCACAACAGCTGGAGCCTCCACGCTCATGACTTCTGCTCCCTCAGAAGCGACATCTCCACCAGTACTCATATTTTCCATGGCGCTTGCTGCTATCATATTTTCCAGGATGAATGTCTGATTTACCTTTGATAACTTCGAAAATGCAAGGCTCGCGACTAAATCCTCCTAATATGAGCGATTCATAGGCAATTTATGGCACAGTGAAAAAATTCTAAGGATGCAAAGTGTTCCTTGCTAGATGGCTACTCGTAATTTATAAGTGAATTTGAATTCAAATTCAACCGTTCCCCCCAAAATCCATCCATAAATGCTGACTTGGCGGGAGATTTCCAAAGATTTCAACCTTAATTTCCTTAAATGTTGCCCCCGTACTCCTCTTAACCATCTCCTAGCAGTCAAATCATGAACAATGATTGTAATGGTTACTTTCTGGCTACGGTGCGCAGTCTCTCCTCCTATAGCATATCTCCCTTCGCGCTTCTTCTCGTATTGTGACATCATTCGTTTTCGTGCAAACCTCTTGTCATAGAACTCTTCAAATCGGTAGTGTAGTTTATAGTCCCGCACCTTCTTGCACCTGTCTGGAGTGCTAAGAATGTGGTATCATCATATAGTCATTGGGCCAAATCCCTGGTGTATGGCTTCAATTGACTTCCATTTACCCTTCTCAGAAATATATCTCCATTCAACTTCGCAAGTTGAACTGCTCCACCATCTGTAATTTCTTTCATAACATATGGACCTAGCCAGTGCATCTGAAATTTTCCTGGAAACTTATCAAACTTAATGTCATATAATAAAACTAAATCATTTACCTTGAAGGTGTGAAATTTGATGTGCTGATCATGCGAAGATTTTTCACGTCCCTTCTGAACCTGCTGATGAAATCCACCCAAAAACCTATCTTCCTCGAGCTCTATTAGTTGCACGAGCCTTTCTTCTAACTCTCTGCGGTCTGCTATTCCTATGAAATCTGCTATGCGTAGATTAGGCACAACGTATTCCATTGGTATGACAATGTCTACACCATAGACCAACCTAAAAGGTGTCTGACCCGTCATCTTCTTACAGGTAGTTCTATATGCCCATAACACTGTTGGTATGCGCACATCCCACTCATTCTGTTGCACATTGCAAACCTTCGTAAATGCATTCTCCAATATCTGATTAAAAGCTTAAACCATTCCATTGGCCTAAGGATGGTATGGCGTACTCTTCTAATGGTAAACCTGGAATTCCTCTGTCAGCGTGCTGATCATTTCATTGGGAAAATGTGTACCCATGTTATTCCTGAAAACCTTTGGGAAACAAAACCTGGTCAACACATATTCCAATAGAAATTTCACTGTTGTTGCCCCTGTACAGTCTTTCAAAGGTTATGCCTCTTTCCATCTGGTCAAATATTCAGTCACAGTGATGATATATTGCGGGCCCATCTTCTTTCCTGGAGGCTGAATCAGTCCTACAAAATCAATTGCCCATTTCTCAAATGGCTACAATGACACCTATGGATTCAAAGAAAACTCATCCCTCCATGATGACATGTCTGTCCTCTGACATGCCTTGCAATATGCTTTAGAATCCTTATTGCAGCATCGGCCACCACAACCCAATGCACAAAATCTTATGCGATGTTTCTTTTCCTGGATAATGTCCTCCTGCAGCTCATCCATGAGCTTCAGAAAGGATACTGTTTCTTTCAAATTCAGGCACATAGCGTCGAAGTATTTCATCCAAGCCCATATTATACAAATGGCCTACAACAACTAAAATGTCTGTTGCACGCAGCACCAATTCTTTCTTCTGTTGACTAGTGTATCCATCTGGAGCCGTCCCTGTGGTCAAAAATTGGATAATGTCCACAAAGTGATTATCCACTACACACACTGCGAAGAGTTGTGTGTCAGGTATCCCTTACTCGAAGTTGGTAGGCTCCTCCCCCATTTCAATGCACGATAGATGGTCTCGCCCTGTATTCATCCTTCCTGGCTTTAGAGTCACCTCAAAATCATACTCTTGAAACAAAAACAGCCATCTGCATATCCCCCCCCCCCCCCTGCCCCCAACACATGATTAATGACTAGGTATTTCAATGCAGAATGGTATGTGTACATCTTGAAATGTTCACCAAGCAGGTAATGTCTGAACTTTTGGAGCACGTACAACATTCCCAAGCATTCACACTCTATCGTAGAATAATTATTTTTAGCCTTAGAGAACTTCCTACTTGCAAACGGTATAGGTGATCCAGTTCTCCCTCATAATCTTGTGTCAACACTGCTCCTAGTGCAATACATGAGGCATCTACATGAACATGGAACTCCATTTTCCAATCTAGGAAGACTAGGATTGACGCGGTGACCATTTTCTCCTTCAGTACATCTAGGTTGCAGTGACATTCTTCGTCCCAACAGAATGTAGCATCCTTATTTAGTAGATTTTCCATAGGTGCGGTAATCTGTGCATAACTTTTGATGAACTTCCGATAATATCCAGTATGGCCCAGTGTAGCGTGTAGCTGTTTAACGCTCCTTGGGGCTTCCAAATTGATTATTACCATGATCTTTACAGGGTCTAGCATAAGTCCTTGCCTGCATATCAATGACCCAGCGAGATCCAAAAAGGGACGCAAAACAAGCATTTCTTTAGGTTTAGCACAATCTGATATCTTCGGCATGAATCCAACATTAAGCACAGACTCTATACGTGGCGCTTGACTAGCCCAAACACTATCCATTCATCGAAATAGACCTCTAAGAACTTTTGAATGAACTCTTTGAATGTCGTGATGAATGAACTCTTTGAATGTCGCGATGACCATGCATGAGAATATCGTCGATGCATTCTTAAGTTCAAAAGGCATCACTGTATACTGGAAACATACCCACTCTGTTGCAAAGGTGGTCTTACTCCTATCTTCTAGAATGATCTTTATCTGATGGTATTGAGAGAACCCATCAGTGAATGAATATGCTTCCTATCCTCCAACATTATCTGGTACTTCATCTGTGAACGAGGTTGGAAAAGGATCATGAATGCAACCATCGTTGAGCTTCCTAAGATCTATGCAAATCCTTATTTCATCCTTCTGTTTCTTTTCCTGGACGACCATTGGACTCACCCAACCAGATTCTTCCACTAGTTTAATAATACCCATTGCAAGCATCTTGTCCAACTACAAGCGGACCTTTTCCTTGTATTTGGGATTAAGGCGATATGGTCTCTGCTTAACAGGCTTCGCGTCTGGTTTCAAAGTTATTTTCATCACTCCCAAATTACCTATTATGCCTTTTAAGTTCGAAAATTTTGTGGGAAATAAATCCTGATATTCACAGAGAAACTCAGTGACTTTATCGACTGTAACATCATCCTAGTAATCCCCAATCTTTGCAAACTTCGGTTCCACTTTTGTACCAGTGTTTACCTGCTTATTTTTCATTGGCACGATGATGTCAGGGTTCTCTATCTGTGGTCCCTCTACTTTGCGGTGGCCTTCTACTTTGGGGATGTTAATATTCCTTGGATCCTCATCCTCTCCTTTAGCAGTAGTATTATAGAATTCTAGCGCATGGCACAGCTGGGTGGTACAATCCGGTTGAATCAATTATAAGGGATCCTACGGAATTCTGAAGAATATTGTTGCCTTAACCTCCTGTAGCGCTTCATCAATACTTTCGAATCTTTCTTCAAAGCTAAACATCCTCACAAACCCCTCTCTCAAGATATCCCATTCTGTAGTGCCGTAGTGGAGCTCTGTTTCCAAATATCAGTTCATAGGGATGATGTCCAAAGTGTGATGCACCCACTTTGGTTGCGGCTCCATTCCATAAACCTTAAACCACTTTGCCAAATGATTGCGTGAATCATTTATCCCGTCATACTTCTCAGTCAACTGTACCTTAGGGCGACCAAATCACATCCTTTCTTATAGTCGCACCATTCTTCAAAACTGTCTTTATGTGTACCCCACCACCGTGCAGGCGTAGCATGCAACACCAAATCCAGCACTTGGAAGTGACGCTTTTCAGGCACTTTCCTTTCAAATGCATCCAAAAATTTATCTATATCAGTTAGACCATCATAATAAGGAAAAATTCTTACCTCAAATGAGACATAGCGCAATGAATTAGTCATCATATTACATCGCAGCATAGATACTTCGTGTAATCTATTCTGCTATTGCTCCAATTCTTTGTCTTGTTGTATAGGAGCTTTTGCAGTCCCATGCAATTCATCCATTGGTTGTCGGATTAACCCAATCTTGGCCTCATGATGTTATCTTATAGATCTAGTCCAAATCATCATCACAGACCGGTTTAGTATAGCGCGGTCTTTCTGTAGGGTCCAATGGTACTAGCATGCGGAGCGTTTTCCTTTCAAATGATATTTTTTTCTTATTCAAATTGATGACCTCACTCATGTCAATAGCCTAATCAATTCCAAGGAACACGGGATATGGATTGCTATCATCAACAAACTCTATTACTTCAAAATCAGCCAACGTGCTTGCACCTTCTATATCTATAGTTACTCCATGCAATCTCCCCATAGGGATAATATTCTATTAATTTTCCATTCTTAAGTGAATTAGAGACCACTGTAGCACAGGCCTCCCCATTTTTTCCCAAGTCTGTTTAGGAAAAACATTCGCATCTGACCCTAGATCCAAAATAACTTGATCCATCTCATATTCTCCTATTTGTGCAGTGAGCCTCATTTCGCATCTTGTTCTCATATTATGTCTACCAATCTTTCTAATTGCACGGTTCCATCAGAAGCATTATCCCTACCAACATATTTGTTTATCAACTCCTATAATCCTTTCATAGCCCTGCTGTTGGGCAACAGTTTCATGCAAGTCTCTAAGAAAGTAGTAAGCATGGAGGGGTCAACTTATTTGGATATCCTATCTTGAATTCCTAAGGTAGAGGCTTTAGTGAAGCTTTTCTTTGCTTCCATGAACATTTCCTTTGTGCGCCCAAGATCAAACCCAACTTCTTTTTCTATGGCCTTGTGGACCCATCCACCTTCTTCAGGCGATTTTCCCTTATCGTCACCAGTCATCATACAACTTCGCAACATGATATTGAAATTGGGATCCTCTTCAAAAGGCTCTACCCTCATCATCTGAAGGTTTTGGGTAGGCTGTTGAGGTTATGCCTTCTTCTCCTGCATTTTAGCTATCAATATAGGGCATTTTTCTATCGTATGGTCAAACTGGGTGCAATACTGGCATGACGGGCATGTCTGGTTCGTACATTCCTACACGTAGTGTCCTGGCACTCTGAAATTATAGAAAATAACTTTCCCTCGACCTCTACTAGGTCCTCCTCCCCCTCAGCCTCGTCTGTGTCCCTGATATCCTCCGTGCGCTCCCCCAGTGCCTTGATCCAAAGGTCTTGTTTCTGTTTGAATCCGATACGCAGACATTCTTTCCATCATTAATTCATAGCTATGACAGTTACACTCATCATGACCTACCGATTTATAGAAGTTACAGAATAACTATTGCGGCGTATGTACACATTTGTGTAGTAAGTGGCAATTGTCTATTACACGTTTTCCTTATGCTTGATAGATAATGCACCATAGAACGGGCCTTGTAAATGGTCCTGTTGGGGCTTCCTGCCTCAAAGGAATGGGCCCTCCTCATGCCATATAATTTGTGAAAATAGGGTAATGATCCTTATCATGCCCCTGGTTCTTACACTTGAGGCACAAAACTTCTTCGCACACCTCGGGTCGGGCCACTTTCTCCTTTTTCAAGCTCTGAAACTCCAAGTAGAGGTTCTGCAACGCATCATGAATTTTTTGAACTCCCAATGTCATGTCTTGGATATGTGTCTCATATATTCTCAATGCGATCTCCATTGCTTGCGCCTGTGTTCCTATCTTTTGTTGTGATAGAGCAATCCTTAAGTAAGGCAAGAGCGCAGCTATAAACTGGTTGCTGTGTTGACTATCTGTGAGATTCATATTGGCTTCATGGATTCTCTACTTCAGTCTCTGATCAAGCTCCCAAGGTGTTTCACCAATCCTCATCATGATTTCCTTGAACCCCACTATTGACTGTGTTTCAAACTAAGGCCTACTGAGTTCCTTGTTCAAAGCAGGCTCAGTGTCCACTAACGACACCACTAGGTTATCAGTGCATTACTTAATATACCACATCAATGCACGATCTCGTAGAGTAGTAACTACGCTTTCTTCATATGATCATCTGTAATATTTTTTGCTATCCACACAACCTTCGCAATGAACCAAAACTGGTCTGGGTCCTCATTTCCCAAGCCCTTGAAAATAGGCAATTTCATTGTATTCGACATATTGAGTGGTGGCGGAGGTGGTGATGGTGTGGGTGAAGTTGTATGATGTGGAGGTGAAGGTGGAGGTGGTGTGGAAGGATGAGGTATTTGTAGAAATCATTTCCTTATTAACTAGACAATGATTTGTGGTGAAGCCTATGCTACTCCCTTGTCATCACTCAGAGGAGGCTCGATCAACGGGCTATATTTAGAGCTTGTTCTCCCTCTATCCTTGAAGAACTTTACACTTCACGTAGTCCCAAACATCAAGGTAATGGCATTACCTACTTTTCACACAAGATCATTTTAATCCAAGTATTCAAAGATCTCAGATACTTACCTCGTGGTCCCTTGAAAAAACATCACTCTGCTTCGCTGTAACTGACTGAGGTATCGACTGTGAATTATGTCATGAATCCTCCTAAGACTCGGTCAAGCCAGTGATTAATAGTGCATGTGAGATTATCTTTAGAAGATTCTAACCTCCACACTAGCTCCAGGATCCACACTATTGGATCGTTAGGCACAGATTTCTATTCTCTTGCGCCACGAATTCATGGATTTTTCTATCCAACCACTCCTCAATTTCTTTCTTGGTCGGATTCCAATGATGTGACATCACACATCTCTTTATGTAGATTCCATTCCCAACAACATAACCATTTGTTGGCTTAGTAGATCCTGACCCAGGTTCAAAGTTAGTTGCGCCAAACAAATCCCTACACTACTGTCACTTCTGGCATCAATCCGCAAAGTGCAGATTGAAGTCTCACCTAAATCAGTATGCGGGGGTGCTGGAACCAAGTTTCCACACCCAAAGAAGAGTGTTATGTTGTTTTATGCCCTAAATATGCCTCTGTGTAGATCGATAAGCCTTTAAGGTTTATCGATGTAACTTCCTTTAATTAGTCTCTGGACCTCTGCGAAGGTCTACGACTATCTTTCGTAGACCCTAAATCTGTGGATCCACTATTTACGTGCATCAAAGATTACTTATAACCTAGGAATTACTCAGATCAGCTTAAGTGTTCAATAACTTCAACACACAACAAGATAATATTATCGTAAACACTTAACAGTAATTGCGTTCATATAACAGTATAAGTCATGTAAAGTCGTGCATCAATACATCATTATTTCATAAAACTATTATAACATAAGGCAAATTCATATAAACAAAAGTAAAGAGATAAACACAAGTATTTCTGCAACAATATTCTTTATTAATACTTAGTTAAGGTTACATAGTCAAGAATTCCCTATGCACTCAGCTACAAGGGTCCATGCACTTAGCTACAAGGGTCCATGCACTTAGCTGCGGACACTACTCTAGGCCTCTGCGCACATAGCTGTAGGGCCTTTCTTCCTACTCTTCTTTGCTAACTCTTTAGACTTCTCCCATAGAACAAACTTTATTACTTCTTCATGATCATGCCTTAGACTCTCTAAGACACACCTATTTATACAATCCCATGGCCCGTGTACCATGGGTAGATCTTCAAAATCCGACTCAACTTACATAAAGGAAGGGTAAAACCCTTTATGACTTTTTAATTATCTACGCGCTCTGTGACCACAACTTGGGGAGACTATACATCTTTATACAACAACATGGGTTTTTGCCCCAAAATTGACCCTATGGGACCCCATCCCAACACCTATCAATAAACCGTTTCATTAGTTTTTATTTTTGTTTCTCCACAAATGCTACTTTAGCAACTTGTACAATCTCTGTTATAGGCATCTTTATATTCTGCTTCAATGATTGCACTTTAGCTTATGTTCCTTGCATTAGGGCCTTAATTGCCTCCCTCATTAGGGGAATTTTGAGGTCTAAAATGGGCCTCCTAAGAAAAATGTACAACCAAAATAAACTTTATAAGAGCTAATAGGATTCAAGATGGTGATGTCAACCATGGAGGATGAGTCACCAATTTTGGAGTAAAAAAGTAAAAAGATTAAAAAATAATAAAATAACAAAACTATTTTTTCAACTCATATTTTTAACTTACTTTCCTAAAATTTTACTCAAAGTTTGAGTGAGAGTACTCATTGGATGAAAATTTTAATTCCTTATCAAAGGAGTATCCACGTTGCATACGTTCGATGGACCCTTCTATACGAAAAATGAGAAATACGTGAAAAAATGTGCTTGCAATCACGTTTTTCATGTATTTCTCATTTTTCGTGTAGTAGGGTCCATTGAAAGTATGCAACATGGATACTCCTTGGATGATAAATCAAATTCTTCATCCAACGAGTGTTTATGCTCAGAAGTTGAGTAAACCCACAGGGAGATAAGTTGAAATACAAGTTGAAAAAATAGGTTTTTCCTTTTTTCCCTCTAAAATTTGATGATGTAATCTAATCTTATTTTATTATTTCGACTATTATTTTATAATTTCCTTAAGAGGCCCATTTTAGACCAAAAATTTCCCCTAATGGTCTTCTGGGTCAACACCCATCTTAATGATCAACTCTTTGAAGCCTTCATTCTATAAATACAGAGCCCTAGAATATGCCTTTTCCTACTTGATTATGTTAGATGCCTTTTCTAGAACCTTTTCTACTTTTCTAACTGACAATGAAGCTTTGGTTAAATAATAATATATCATCTTGCTAGTATTCCTATGAAAATTAATATTGTGAGGCATAGGGACATCAACAGTGTTGATAGATAAGTACATAGTCTTAAATTCAACTCCCGTGGGGAGTAACTAGGAAGTGGGATGCAATAGGGAGAATTTAAGTTGATTCCTCTCAGATTCCATTATTGAAATCGATATAGTTTGAGAAGAATATGAGGTACGTTTGATGAGTTAGGACATAATCTCTCCTTTCCCCTTTTGACTATTTTCTTTAAATTTTTTATTATAACACCCTCCTCCCACATCTACCCAAGTAACCATGCCAACCGGGTAAACATGCGATGAAAGGCTACTATGATTGGATTAAACCTCCTATGTGACCTTAAGGAAGTGGAATAAATTGAACACATCAATTAAACTATCCACATCAACAACAAAACTCGCAGGAGACATGTCAGCCACTCAGAAATATTATCCCTAGGTCCCACTAATGTTATGGACATCTTAAACCTTAGTCACTCCCATGCTATAGGCAAGAGAGAGTCAAAAAACCAAATTCGCTCCCATAGACTTTCCTACCAGCAACCAGAGACTAAATTTTTCAGTGCTATTCTAGTGACACCGCGATTTGAGCAACTTTTTCAGGCTTAGAGCCTAGGTCATTGCACATAATGGAATGATAACATAGCAACAATAAAATAATAGGGAAACAATGATGCATAAGAAATAAGTTGAACAAGACCTTAATCAGATACCTACTAGCCATGACATGAATTTCATCAAACATATCATCAACATGTAACCTACAGGTGTAAACAACAGAATTAAGTGTAGGGATCTCATACTTATCTGAGAATCTTTATGAACCATTTTTCCCTCATCCCATTTTCTGCATTATCATCTATTAGGCCATAGATACATTATCCATTCATTTACAAGTAAAAACATGCTAAGACCCATACATAGTAGTTTTCATAAAACATACATATAACTAGCATTATAGGGAAACAAATATCATAGGCATATCAACCATAAAATCCACATATACATCAATACATTCACACATGAAAATCAAGGGAATGAATTCCTCATTAATAAATGCAATAAACCAATCAGAGATCGGATTACCACATTCCACCCGACCATAGAATGGTTGAGCCAAATATCTATTCATCTGTTCACCCCCGTTCCATATCCAAGCATGAATGTGGGACTAAAACCAAAAGAAAAAACCAGGGCATATCGAGGTTAAACCACCTCACCCTCATTAATATAAACCAGACTTTACCGTAATCCATCTCGGATCACTAAGCCAAAATAATTAACACATCATAATAGGCTTTACCGAGATCTCCACCTGATCACTAGGTCATACAGACATGGATGCGGCCATATTTATCCACACACCATGAGGAATGTTCCTGTCTCCTAGTCTCTCAGGCTTTATTGCAATTCAAACCTAGATCACTAGGCCCTAAACCAAGACCCACTCTCCAGGATTTACCACATATCCTATACCTGAGATTACTAGGCCTAACAGATAGCAAACCACCTCTTGGCTTTACTGTATATCCTACCACTCACCGGAAAGGATTCCTAGGCCCATCGAGGCAACACAATCCTGGATTTACTGCAACCCACAATCTGGGTCAAGGGTCACTAGGCCAGTGGCTTTACTGTAATCCATAGTCTGGTTCAGGGACCACTAGGCCATGTGATCTATCATTCAGAGATCCGGCCCACTTAGCTTCGCATCTATCTGGTAGTCCATCTCAACCAAAACATGAGAACCCCATCACACCATGGCTATCCAAAAATGAAAATGCTAGGCTGAAAACATTGTTACACCTAGAAAAACCAATGCGACAAGAGCAAAAGAACCACATGAAATACCATGCATGTCGAATCTAGCAAGGAAAACACACATGCAAATCAATATCTGCAAAGAATCATGTTGTAGATGCGTGATCATGCCTTTCCTTGCTTGTTGCTTCATTATTCTTACCTTCTTTGCCTTTCTTGATCCCATGCATAACCATAAAAAAAGCTTGAGCCAAGAGCTTACATTGACTAAGAGATTAACACTAAAAGGAAGAATCTTGCCAATTGATCCTTAGAAGCCTTTTTATTAATGAGGCCTCTATTTTCTTCATTTTCCATCATTTCCCTTCGATTTCCTCCTCACATGAAACCTGTGACCTTTCACCTTCCTTTTCTCCTAATTTCTATTATTTTCATAAATAAATGTGCCAAAAATTCCATTTTCCCTTTCCAATGCCTTAGCTATTGCCTTTTCCAATTCCCTTAGCCATTAAATCAATGAACACCCACACTAGGATGTCTTGCCCAACATTTATCTTGGAATAAGTGTCCCATAAATCATGGTTATTATTTTACATAAATTTTAAACCAGGGCTATTACAGAACCCTCCCCCTTGGGGAACACTGTCTTTAATGTCAAACCACACCAGGACCTCAAAAAAACTGCTGAAAAGTAAACACACTACCCATGGAGCTTTATAACATAGCTCGATGTGGTATTTACAATGAATGACATGTTCAAAAGAAAAAAATCATATTGAAGCTTTATAATACATCTCATTATGGTATTTTTTCTAACCACATATACACACATGCACATTTTTGAAACCAACAAATAAAAGGATATGATTCTTGTATCAATCAACAAGGGAATCTAGAGGATCACACCTCCACCCTCAAAAGTACTACCAGGATTCACCTCCTTCCCATGAAGTCCAAAATCCATTGTCATAGTCAAAGTTGCATCTAAGGTCTAGCATTACAATCCTGTGCTACTTGTCCTCTCAGTGAACAATTATCAGCTCATTATTCTAGGGTGTACTCCCAATGTGCATCTGATTCCATTTGGCAATGTTGATGACCAAAACCAATATATCTATGACCTTCCCTTCTCTACTACAGTGTCCCTTGGGAAATCCGGTCACCCCCTTCCCTACAATCACTCACCTTCCAAGTTCCCTCACATTCACTATCCTAGGCAATCCATCCCTTGGAAAGGCTTCCTCACATTAGATGATAAAAACACCAAGGCATATACCTACCTCAAAACCATCATACCCATCATAGCATGCTCATGGAAATCAATGGACACTATTGGGTGTCAGTGTCCCACAATCACCTTGCTCTTGAAGTGCTCTATCAACATACTATTGCATGTCCCAATTTATTTTGTTGTTACAAATTCTTCCATTTGATTTCAACCACCCAAGTGGGCATGTTCATGCATTCCTATTCCAAACACATAATTTCCATTGGATTCAAATAAATTGAAATAACCTCAAATCATGCCTCATTAGTAGCTTGTCAATAAGGTACACTTGCAATTATGTTCGCTTCTAGCCACAACAATTTAAAGTAATTGTTTGATCAAAACATCATGCATAAACATATCACATCTGGTTAGCTTAGTACACAACCATCATAGATCAACATCATAAATCACACGTAACCATCAAAACTAGAATCATAGATCACATATAATCAACATATACCATATTCATAAATCACATGCATAATAAAATTGAAATAAGACGTTGATACTTATCCTTTCATCAATACTTCACTTCTACCCTTGTCTTTATTCCATAAGAACTTTGGATCGGTTTCCACACTTGACAAAAAGCTAGTGCCTTCTCCTCAACCATGTGCACATACACATAGTTTGCATCACAAACATACAACTACAGACATCATACAACACCATGTAATACATGTATCGATACCAGTACCATGTGTACCACATGTACACTGTACCACTTGTACACTGCAACCACCTACACAACGTGTGGACAACATCACATGTACACAACACCACCTGCACAATGTGTACACAATGCCACATGTGCACTGCACCACCTGTACAATGTGTACACAATACCACATGTACACAGTAACACATGCATGACATGTAAATGACACTACATGTACACAAAACCACATGCATGGAATGTAAACAACACTACCTACACAGAGCACCATGTGTACAACATGTACACAACACTATTGATGAGCCTCAATATTGCAACAAGAATGCTGCAACTCCCAAGGATACTGACTTTAATTATCAACCCGGGGTTCGTACAAACTTAAGAGGTGTCAGAACTATAAGTGCAACATACAATGTGTCCTTCCTTTGCTGTCATGATGTAATGGAGTGCATGTACTGAAGTCAAATCCTAAACTAATTGCAGAAAATGAAATGTTCGAAATGGAACCTTAACCCATTGCAAGAAAGAAAGTACAAGGAAAGAGACGAGGATTCAATGCTAAATCACACCATTTCCTAATTAATTTTCAAGAAACTATGCTTTGCAATAATGATAAATTATCATGAAAAAAATGCTACTATCTATGCATGGAAGTAAGAAGCATCAAACATCACTAATGTGCAAGTAGAAGGACTTAAATAAATTTGTTTTTGTCTTTTTATCTTTTCATACAAAATCAAGTATGCAAACTAATTTGCTTTCGTGATGTGGCAAGTGAATTAAGGATGTTGGAGGTTTGATGGAAGGGTTGTGAGATGGTTGGATGGTGTGGGAGACCCTTGGGAGGCTTTTGGTGACTTCCTAGAGGTTTTCCATCAATTCGGCCTCAAAACAGGCAATTTCAGGAAAAACTACAAGATGTACTAGAAACCTACAGGATGATCTTGTAGGAGTTACAGGGAACCTACAAGATACAACCGAGAGAAAAAATGTGAGGCGTTGGAGGTGATGGAAGGCTTAGGGAAGGTGGTGGATGGGTGGAATGGAGTGAGAAAATTCCTAGGATCACTCAGAACTTAAAACCAAAGTGGGGAGATGGATGGATTTGCTCAAAAAGCTTACAGAAGTTTCCTTGTGAAATGATGAAATTGATGAGGGTTTAATGAACAAGAAAATAAATCCAAATTGGATGGGGCAATGTTTTTTATTAACTAGGATGCCTTAGGTCCCTATTCCAAGTGGAATCACTCAAAAAGACCTCTGTTAACCCATGCAAAAAAAAAAAACATTACTAGTTGAAAATCTAGAAATTTGAGAACTATTGAGCTAGTAAATCTAAAGAATGCCTAACCAAATCAAGTGAAAATGAAATGTCGTAATTTTTTTATGAGCTAGAATGTTTTTGTGATTCAATGCAAGTGGAATCAATTTGATTGAAGCTCGTTAGCATGCTCTAAAAATAGCATAAATTTATTGTTCTTTGCTAAAAAGGAGGTCCAACAATCTAGATTTGGGAATAAGAAGACTAATCCAAGAAACTCAATGATTACTATGAACTTCCAAAGCTTTTCCAAGGATGAAATAATGATTTTGATCCTGCAAAAGAACTTACATTAACCATTTAACTCAATCCTACAACAAGAAATAATTAATACTAAATGAAGAATTAGAATGAAATAAAAATTAGAGATGCACGTGAATAAGCAATGGAAAGAAGAAAATAAAATGATACAAAATGGCTCTGAGGTTCTTGGGATGGCCAAGCCCAAGGAAACTCAAAGACCTATGGAGGAGAACAAGATTTAAAAGCTGAACATGACACCAATCTTCATTATTTTCATCAATAGAATTACATCCCTGAAAGAAAATACAATGGAGTTGTAAGAATACAAGCTCTCTCCACAATAACACTAATGAAAAAAAACCCTCCCTAGAGGAAAATTTGACTTGGTACTTATACAAAATTATTATGAATCACTCCCCATGAATGGAGGAAGATTTCTCCACCAAAATCCCTTGATTAGTGGATCTAGTCTCCAATACTAGGAATTTGCATTAAATGGCAGGGAAAACATTCTTAGATTTTCTCAATCACTCCCTAGAGGAAAATTAGACTTGGTACTTATACAAAATGATTAAGAATCATTCCCCATGAATGGAGGAAGATTTCCCCATTGAAATCCCTTGATTAGTGGAACACAATCCTAGATTTTCTAAATCATTGGAGTTCCACAATTTGTGCCATAATTCCATAATATCTTGTTGATTTATTATTTATTATTGATACTCTAGTAGTAGGGAAAAATTCCCTAAATTATCTCCTCCTCCAAATCTTCATAATCTGCCCAATATTCTCATAATATTCCATAAAAAATAAATAATATTAGGCACAAATATTCAATTATTCATAAACCTTCCTAATGAATATATTAAAGTTCAAAATAAATTATTTAATGCAAAAAGAGAGGTTTAATGTGCTGAAGGATGGTCATAGGCCTAAATTTATGTTTTAAATTAGAGGCATGGGCCTTAATTTATGTTTTAAATTAGAGGCATGGGCCTTAATTTATGTCTAATTTAGAGGCCCATCAACTACATGCACACAAAAACACTTGTACAGTCATGGTCACAAAGCCATATGTACATAGTGATGAGCCCTAGTATTGCAACAAGACCACTGCAACTCCTAGGGCTACCAAATTAACTTTACCAACCCAAGATTGCGTAAAAACTTGGAGTTGACAGTGCTATTCACACAACAAATGCATCATTCTACTCATGTCACTTCTCAACTACGGAACTTGACCATTAGGGTTCAAGGCGATTCCTCTATTGAACAAAAGGGATTTTTACCACTGACAATGGCATGTAAAGCTAGTTCTAGTGCAGGGAAGGTAAATGATTTTCGATTGAGGAACTGAAAGTTTCCAACTTGTAAATTCTATGAAATGACATAAATCATCTAGCCATGAAATGACACAAACCACTTGCAGAAAGGAAACTATGTGAATCTTTCACTTAATCATCTCACAACTAGGACTACTTGGAAATGTAAAGTTATTCTCTCATTTTAGAATTCAAACATGCATGCGTTAACTATCTCATTCACACTTTCATAATAGACAAAGGCTTTAATTTCTAAATTCAGAAATATAAAAGCTAATGCTTGTCTAATCTTACAGGAGGGAAACGAATGAAAAGATTCATCTAGGTGGAACTTTTGATCATGGATTCCAAGATGAGGGGTTAACCTACTCCTACACTAGGCTATATTATCATTTTAGGTCAAAACAGGGTCAAAACAAGTTGCTACAGGTTTTCTATAGGAAACTGCTACATGATGTCCCGAACTACTACACGATGTCCTAAATTGCTACAACAAGTTGGCTGAGAGGTTTTGGAGGAAATGAATGGTGATATGAAGTGCTGGAAAGGTGCATGATAGTTGTGGAAGGTGTAGGGGAGGTGAGAATCACCCAAGGCGAAGCCCAACACTCCAAGAAGGTCGGATTTTCCTAAGACAACTTGATCATGGTGGCTGGAAAATAGACATTCAGAATATGGGTTAGTATGCATCAACGGAATGTGGAGAAGACCTAGGTGGAGTGGGTTGGAGGAGTCCCTTCCTACAGATCAACAATCCCTACAATAAAACATGTCTCTCTTTTCATTTACAAATTATTTTATGTCAACATGGAAAAGATGAGTTGAATTTAGAAAATATAATCTAATTATTGTTAAGTACTAGATTCGTGAAATGGGTTACCTTGTAAACTACAACACTGTTAAGAAGTAGGATAACCACTGCAAATATTTCCAAGAAATCATAAACAACTATCTAGCTAAGAATGAAATTTAAAATATGCAATCAACAAAATAAAAACTCTATTTTTGGGTTTTGAGAGTGGGGTCGCCTAATCATGATCCCATAAGAGAGATGAGATAAAGGTCATTGTCACAAGATTTTCGGGTACATTTTCCTTCACTAGGCTACAACACTAATCCAATCTTTAAGTTAATGAAAACATGGATAAGCAACAACTTGATCAACTCTCTAAGATAAAGGGAAAACATAAATAAACTTCAGGAGTTATTCAACATTCTAAGCTAAGAATATAGATACAAAAGAGAGGAACTTCTGCTGCTAGGTTTGAGCCCTAACCCAAGAGCTTCAGTGCTCTGAGTCAACTTAGTGCTGGATCAAAACAGAATTTCTCATTATCATAAAAATTTCAAATACATCATAACAATAATATTCAAATGTGCTTCATCTTAATGGCCTCTTGGCTACAATAAAACTTCGAATCTTAATGAGTCCCTTATCTTGCTTACATTAGAGAACTTTTGAGGTCTAAAATGGACCTCCTAAGAAAATGTACAACCAAAATAAACTTCATAAGAACCAATAGTATTCAAGATGATGATGTCAACCATGGTGGATGATTTACCATTTTTGGGGTAAAAAAGTAAAAGGATTACAAAATATTAAATAATAAAACTACTTTTTCAACTTGCATTTTCATTTTATCTCCCTAAGGTTTTACTCAAATTTCGAGTGGGAGTACTCGTTGGATGTAAAATTTGATTCCTCATCCAAGGAGTACCCATGTTTCATACTTTTGATGGATCCTCCTACACGAAAAACGAGAAATACATGAAAAAACGTTATTGCAATCGCGTTTTTCATGTATTTCTGATTTTTCGTGTAGTAGGGTCCATTGAAAGTATGCAACATGGGTACTCCTTAGATGAGTAATTAAATTATGCATCCAATGATTTTTCCCACTAGAAATTTGAGTAAATAAGGAGATAAGTTGAAAATATGAGTTGAAAAAGTAGTTTTTTCTTTTCTCCCTCTAAAATTTGATGATCTAATGTAATCTTATTTTATTATTTCTACTATTATTTTATAATTTCCTTAGGAGGCCCATTTTAGACCTCAAAATACAAAACGGGAGCTACCAAAAACTCCCTAGAAAATAAGGATACTTATCTCCCTAACTCGATAATAACTTTTCCTTGACTGGAACTAGCTTGGCTGAAAATGAACTTGGCTTGCTTGGTTGCTAGTGATACCGAGCTAATGAGATAGAGGGGGGAGATATTCTATTGATTTGAGGAGTTAAGGAGGGAAACTACTTCCTAGAATCTCTCTTTCTTGCCTACTCCGAGTCCATACACTCAATTCAACTCAAAACTACTCCAATTTCCCACATTTAACACACATTAGTCCATATGACATAGTCACTTACTTTTACTCTTCTCACTAAGCAAAATATAACAAAATTTGTAAATAAACCTAAGAAAATACAATTTAATAAGTTGGAGAGTGGCATTGTGACCCATCTAGTTTACCTATTAATGAGCCTCATTATCACACCCCTACTAAAATTGTTTCTCATCCTCTGAGCAACCTAGTCATCTACATCCATATCCCTTATAGACTTGGCGGCCTCTCTAACATCCCAAGCTTTTGTGGATGGCATCTCTTTCTGATGATAGAACCTTGCATTTTTCTCTATCTCTTCCCACTGCTTTATTTCCTCTTCTTCCTTCCTACCTTCTAACAAACCCAACAACAAAGGTGGACTAAGCTTAAGTCCAATCCAATTGATCTTCAGTTTTTGCATGGCATGTTTATACATGGTTTTTCTCTCCAATGCATTCCTCAATCTCTCAGGAGAGTGATACTCCTTGATCCGGAGATTGTGTGGAAGGTTATTCTAGATTATCTGTCATGATTTTTGGCTCTCAGCCCCAACAGTCTGAGAGTGTCCTCAAAATGGGAGATGACATGTTCTTGGGTAGCCAGGTATCTTGGGGGAAGTTGAGCATCAATGGAAATGATGTTGTGGTTACTGATTATAGCCATTGAATTTATTTTCTCTGCCCTGATGTAGAGGGGTTATTTTTCCTATTTTTCTACTATTACCTTCAACTCCTTAGCCCTAGCCTCCTCATGACTCATTCATGATTCAAGGCCCGTCAGTTGCAAGTCTCCTAACTTTTCATTGTGGTCCCAAACATTTAGGTCTATTAAGGCAAGGTTGTGCAGGTAGAATTTATATAATTTAGCCTTATCTTCAAGGGTACTCTTGTCACACAAATCGATGAATTTCCTGTAATCCTAGAATGGAATGGTCCCATGTTGTGCTAATGTGTTAATTTGGAGCTACATCCATTGGTCCTTGAGGTAAAGTGCATAGGATTTAGATGGTAGTCCATATTGAAGTGCCTCCATTGAGAGGCTTTCCATGGTGGCCAATTGGGTCTCCTTTTCTTACAATTTCCTCCTCAGCCATCTGTTTTCTACATACAGCTGTGTTCTCATGGTGTATTCTCTATCTCTCAATTCACTCAACTCCTCTCCCATCTCTAGGATTTTTTCTTCCATAAGGCCCACATCTTCTACTTAATTTGATTTAGTAATCTACATCCATTGATGTGTGTTATCGGGAATAGTGTCCACTCAGATGCTGCTATTCCCACTAAGACTGGTAGCTATCTTAAAAACAAGCAAGTAAAGTCTACTTTCGTTTTCCTTTATGAAAATAGACAAGAGGGGAACCAAGGAGACCAACCTTAGTCTTGCATTTGATTTCCTTGTTTGATTCCTGATTCCTCTCTTTCCTGATAGAGCTTCGCCACTTCTTCTTTGTCTGCCCAGCTTCAAAGAGCACCTGTCGAATCACAGCAACATACTACTATCGAAGAACAAAGATCGATATTCATAAATAACACAGGACCAAATGTGTGTTAAATGCATATATAAGTAAACATACAAGAATATGGAGGAAAACTTGAATAGCTTTATTAAGATGAAAAGTAGCAAGAGGATTACAACCATATGTTCTGACCCAGCATCATCCTCCAGCTAGAAAGCACTTCTTCACCTCAAGTAAAGCTTAGATCACCCAACACTATGAATGTACACCAGAAAACAAACATCACTTCTCTATAAGATACAAAATTCCAGCCTCTGGATCTCTGTGATGAGGGATCCATATATAGATGATTGAAGGGAGGTGAGTCATCTTCTAGGGTCTTGATTAGTGTCCTCTCTTTGATAGTTCTTGCTTCCACTTGCAGAATGGTGATCTCTTACTCATCCCTGGTCGAAAACAGAGAGGCAAATGTCAGAGGGGAAGCTTCTGGAAGATTCCATGATCTTCCACCTCGCATTTTGTCCCTGCCATTTGTCCATTCCC
>APFE030950748.1:51957-83773 GCA_000404065.3 Pinus taeda | reverse complement strand
ATCAACAGATGCTAACTGACTTACCACAGTATTAAATGCATTCAGATGCTCTGTCACCGAGTCTCCATCTTTCATCTTTAGTTTATACAGCTTTTTCCACAACAACAGTTTATTCACCAGAGACTTAGATTGGTACAAATTCCCTAACTTGTCCCACAAAGCCTTCGTTGTAGCTTCCCATGATACATTCAACAATACTGAATCTGAGACACACAATTGTATTGTGCCCTTTGCCTTCCAATCCAACTTCTTCCATTCTTCATCAAACACTCCTATTGGTTTAGTACTCAGATCTACTGCGATCCACTGATATTTGTCCACCAATAGATCCTCCATCTTGAGTTTCCACAACTCAAAACTCTGACCATTAAATTTCTTGATCTCTATATTTCCACTACTTGCCATCTTCTTTCACCACTAGAATCGATCTCGCAGATCTCCCACTGAACAGGGTCTAGCACAGGCCCGAGCAAAACTCCTCAGCAACAAAGGCGTCCCCTTGAAGCCAAAACAACTCTGATAATAGAGTGTTTCTTACCAGTCCATACCTTTTGTGGAGTCTTATCCTCCAACGCTAATGAAGGTTACCTATTGACCAGGTAACATGCAGTATCCACCGCCTCTGCCCAGAATTCCTGTCCTAACCTGACACCACTGAGCATGCTTCTTTCCCTTTGCATCAATGTCTTATTCATTCTTTCTGCAACTCCATTTTGCTGAGATTTATATGGAGTATTCTTCTGTCATGCTATACCACACTTCTTGTAGACTTCTTCAAATTCCTTACTGCAAAACTCTCCATCGTTATCTCTCCTCAGCACCTTTATCTTCTTCTATGTCTGGTTTTCCACCAGAGCCTTAAATTCTTTAAACCTATCAAAGACTTCAGATTTCTTCTTAAGGAAATATATCCATGTATTTCTTGAGAAGTCATCTATAAATGATACATAGTACATAGACTTACCTAGAGATGGAACCTTCACAGGTCCAGACACATCAATGTGCACAAGCTCTAATATCTATTTATCCTTCTTACTACCAGAGGGTAAACTCACCCGATTTTGCTTCCCATATACACAATTTTCACATAAATCAAGATCCAGAGAGCTATTACTCATACCTTCTACCATACCTTTACCATGAAGTATTTGAAGGCCCTTCTCTCCAATATGTCCAAGCCTTTGATGCCACAACATGGTCTTCTCTCCAGAGACCACAAGATTTTCAGTTCCACTTTTAGGAGCCACAGAGTTGTTGCACCCACCAACAACAGTGCTACCTTGCAGCTTGTACAGAGTTCCAATCCGAACTCCTTGCATCAATACCAGTGCTCCCCAAACCATCTTGTAGGTATCCTTATCGAACACTATTTTTACACCCGCATCATCTAGCTTGCTTACAGAAATCAGATTTCTGGCCAATGCGGGAATATGTAGAACACCTGGAAGTGTTCTAACCCTTCCACCTTGCAACTTCAACTTTGATTTTCCACGACCAATGATTCTAGCCTTCCTATCATCCCCTAGGAAGACATCACCACCATCGTATTTCTCATACTTGCAGAACCACTCTCTATGGGGAGTGAAATGAAAGGATGCACCTAAGTTAATCAACCATGCCTCATGATCTACATGTGTACTTGAAGAAGCCAAGTACACATCCCCGCCTTCATCTAAGGTGGTTTTTGCTTCTGCAGAAGGAGCATCATCAGATCCCTTTCCTTTATCAGGAGCTTTAGATTTATTGTACCTTTTGTAGTTCTCTCCCTTTCCGCATTTCCAACACACCACCTTTATAGATTTTCCTGGAGATTTAGATCTCCCACTTGATGACTTATTTTTGTTTCTGTTCTGGGACTATCCTCATATAGACAAGGCATCACCATTTTGGCTCTCCATATTTTTCCATCTCATCTCCTCCATCAACAAGGATGAGACTATTTCATCAAACTTTAAGGCAGTTGCATTGCTACCTATTGCAATAACCAGACTATCCCATGAATCTAGTATAGAACACAACAAACTGATGCACTTATGTTCATTTAAAATTTTTATATCAACAGATTCTAACTAACTTACCACAGTATTAAATGCGTTCAGATGCTCTGCCACCAAGTCTCCATCTTTCATCCTCAAGTTATATAGCTTTTTCCGCAGGAACAATTTATTCACCAGAGACTTAGATTGGTAAAAAGTCCCTAACTTGTCCCACAAAGCCTTCACTGTAGCTTCTCCTAATACATTCAGCAATACTAAATCTGAGACACACAATCTTATTGTGCTATTTGCCTTCTGATCCAAGTTCTTCCATTCTTCATCAAAAACTCCCGTTGGTTTAGTACCCGAATCTACCGCAATCCACTGATCTTTATCCACCAATAGATCCTTCATCTTGAGTTTCCACAACTCAAAACTCTAACCATTAAATTTCTCGATCTCTATCTTTCCATTGCTCACCATCTTCTTTCACCACCAGAATCGATCTTGCAGATCTCCCACTGAACAGGGTCTACCACAGGCCCGAGCGAAACCTCTCAGCAACAAATGCATCCTCTTGAAGCCAAACTGCTCTGATACCAAATGTAGGTTTTAACCCCATACAGAAATCACTTGCATACGAATTCTAAAACACAGAAAATAAATGATGCGAGAGCATAACACATAAAACACATTTACACAAAGATTTCCCCTAGATCCCAAAACCGAGACTACCAGCTTGATTTTTCATTATGTTCCTTTCAATGTTATAATACATAATTATACATGCCGAAGCATCCAATACCATGGACCAAAAACCATCGCATCCAAAAAACATGTGCGAAAATCATGCACAAAACAATAGGTGGATTTGCCCAACCTAACATAGGGTCCAAAACCAAAATTTTCTGGGGCACTGCCCTGGACCCCATAAAGTGGGGTTATGGGTACACTTCAAACCCCTTGTGACCCCCCCGCCCCCCACAAAACCCCTGGTTAATTACATGGGCTAGTCGTGGAAAGAATATAACACAACCCAACAAATATCCAATAAGTGTTAGGCATACAACAATATTGATTACATTAGGGTTTGATAAAACAAACACACACATACCAAGGAAAACATTTCTAATACAATATAAGGTTATTTCTTACACATTCCACCAAACCCTAATGGGCTAGGGTTTCAATGTTGAAACATATCAAAGCCAACAATCACCAAGACTACAAAGGTTTGGGATTTTAGACCTCATCACTCAACCCTACCAAATTAGGTTTTCCCAATCATACCAAAATCTCAAACATGACATAATCAATAAGAACTTCAAATAGCATTTCACAATCACCCTAAGAAGTTTAGGGTTTTCAGATATTCACATTACAATGCCCTTCAGTTAGGGTTTTTCCAAACTCTGTCTATGGTTCTACATATTCATTCAAGAATATGAGAGGGGTGGGTATATTTATCAAGAGATGAATCACCCAAAACCATAATCACTACGATTCAATATACCTAAACAAAACAAGGTTAGTAATAGATCATCAAATGAATAATCCTTTAAATAACTGTATTTAAAGCATACCTTTGTTTCTTGACAAAACTTGTCGCAAGTGTACCTTATAGACTATTGAGTACTTACTTGTTTTTCTTAAGTTGGTTCTTTGTGTTCTTCAAACTGAGTTATTATAGACACATTAGATCATAGGCAGCTAATCTACTTTCCCTCAACGAGTTGTAGACTGGATGAATTGCTTCACTATATATACCATTGCTTCTATATTATCATGTTTAAATCATAATGAGCTTGAATTCTTCTTCATGATTGAGAATTTAATCTATCTTTGAAGATGTTTTGTCACCGAGTACTTTGCACAAGCACCAAGCTTCATTGCTAAGGTGCATCACTAAGGTCTTCTCACGATTTTATCATTGGAAATATAATAATATCACTGAGGTTATGCCAAGACTTGTGATAATAATGGTTTCAAAAATTTGATTGAAATATCAATGAGATTGTGGAACTTTGGTAATCCTTGAACACTAAAATAAGATAGTAGCAAGAATGTGATGGTACCGAAGACAATAACCCGTATATTTTGTCACTATAAAGATACCAAAAATAAGTGTCTCTAAAAACTTTATCTGAATTGTTCTAAGGTCACTGAAATGTTCCACAAAGACCACTTAAATTGTCTCTGTTGTCTTTCACTGTTACTTATATACAACTTATAGTGAACTCACTCCTTTGATGCGTTGAGTATTCTCATAAATGATCCGACTTCTTTCTCCTTCATTCTTTAATATGCTCACTATAATTTTATTAGCCTAGAAGTACCCTTCTTCAAACTTCCTTAACCATGACCATAACTCTGATTCCATGTTGGAAAATCAATAGAGGAGGCAATTAAAAAGATTTTCCCTTATTATGAAATTAACTTGTGATGTTTTCATTATTAGTGTTATATTTCTTAATTATCCCTTCTTATAATCAAGATTAATTCCAAACAACAAAAGAAGAGAACACAAGATATAGGCATGCTTCGAGGGAAAAATCCCCCCTCAAGGGGAAAACCTAGTCATAATTTTTTCCTTCAGTAGATTTAAAGATGAGACAACCAAGACCCTTACATTCGAGACTACCCACATCAAGTCACCATTCTTCCTTTCACTATATTACCATCAAAGACATCATCACTTCAATATCTCTGAGGTGCTAGACTTTAATCTGTGATGGCACTGAGCCCACCATGTTGTAGTTACACCAAGGCATCAAACTATGGTAGACTGAAAAATCTGAATTGCTTAACTATGACAACAACAAGGATACGTATCAGTGAGACCTGAACTCCTCAGTGTAATCAACACTGAAACTCCCTATGAGATATCACCTAATCTCCAACAATCCACATCCCTTAATTGTGATAGCAACAAGGATATGTCTCACTGAGACCTGAAATCTTCACTATAATAAATAATGAAACTACCTCTGAAATATCACTAAAACTCCCACTGAGATATACTGAAAAAACCCTCTCTATGATCACCTAAATCTCTCTACGATTGCGAGCTTCAAAATTGGTGAAATGCGAAGATCCTAGGCGGGTATATATAGTGGTTTGTCTGTCCTAAAAAGAGTTGACATGTAATATGAAGAGATGTGTCCTTTAATTGAGCCAACATGAGTTCTTTTGATTATAATTCTCTTGAGGTTGACTCGAAGACTTCGATGAAGACTTTATTGAGGATTTTGAAGAGGTCAAGAAGAATACTTCGCTGAAGGGGATGACTTGATGGAGGATTCAAACAACAAATGAATTTGAGAAGTAACCTAAAGCCTACAATGGAGGCTTGAACTAATAAAAATGACCCAAGCATGAAACCCATGCTATAATAAGTCAATTTCAATAATAATAAAATTCCTTTTGACAAATATATTACATCTTGACTCAAGTACCTTATTGAAGAACGAACATAGTTACATCTTCCAACATAACCAAGGGTGACTCTTTGACTACCCTCATGAAAATTTGACTTCCTATGAATTTTCAACTTACATGACTCTTTACATTCCATGTGTGTCCTTTGGACTTCTACTTTACAATACATTTGAATACAATATACATGGTCCACAATAGTGATGTGGCATAAGACAACTCATGACATGAAATCGTTGACATGGACTACTTGATGATATGGCAATGTCAAGTCACTTGTTGGGTGCGAGATCCCCCAAGGGTAATTTTGGGGCTAAAAGCCCATATTTTGGTCAAATTTTGTAATCCAAGTGTAAAGACTCCACCTTTTGTGGTCGCGGAATGTGTAGGTGTTAAAGAGTCATAGGGTTGTCTGCCCTTAATTTGGAAATGTAATGTTGGATGTAAAATATCTACTCATGGTTTGTGGACCATGGAATTGTTTAAATAGAGCTAAGCTCTAATTAGTTTGATGGCAATAAAGCAAGAAGATATGATGTATGAGAGATAGCTCTGAAGCAGAAGTCTAAGTTTTCGGTCATAGCGTAGGTAGAGGCTCTACAACTGAGTGCGGAGAGGCCTAAGGTAGAAGTCCGCAACTGAGTGTGCGGACCCCTGCAGCTGAGTGCATAGGGTGGGTCAAGTATGTAATTTTCTGAAATTAGCAATAAAGAGAAGTATTCTACAATTTCTACATCTTTATTTCCTATTTATGCATCTTGTTATGTTGGGTACGAATTTCACTTATAATGCTTATATGATGCGTGAATGTAAGTAAATGTGTTGGTTCAGTGAACGCAAGTAAGAACATTTATTTACATGAAGCTAACTAAGATCGGATAATAATATAAGTAAGACACTTAGCCTAGTTTGGGAGATATCGCAGTTCGCTTCCCTAGTAGCATGAAAGTCCCTGAGCCGCAAGTTAGGGATGCTCGAAAGCCAATTGTACCCTTTCGTAAAGGTACTTAAGAGTGGAATAGAGGGCTAAGAAACTTGCGTGAATGCAGGTATAGCTAGAATAAACCAACATCACAACCATCTTAAGGGTGTGGAAACTTGGTTCCAACATCCCCCCATACTGCTTCGGGTGAGACTTCAATCTGTGCTCCGCAGGCTAATGTTGAAAGGGCCAATAGTGTAGGGATTTGTTTGGCTAACTAACGCTAAACTTGGGTCAGGCCCCCTCAAGCCAACATCACTATTGATACTAACTACTCGATGTCTGCTTGGATATGATTTCTCTTCACCTTCGCATGACTTGGTGATGCAAAATATTCAATGAGATTTAGTATTGGATGGTGGTTGCAAACTTATGTCCCTTTTCTTTCTCTCAATTGATCCACTTGTGAGTTCATCTACTTGAGAGTCTTTAGGCATGATTCCCTCCTTCTTCTCCTTCTCCATTATATTTCCATGACAAGATAGTGTACCTATCCTTGCAATTCACCCATTACGAGGTGGCATCAATCCAAAAACCACATAGTATAAGATGATGCATTCTGATCTATCAACTGAGCCCGGGACAAGTGACAGGATGGGAAGAGAGGCTCAATGAATTTGCATTGCATAGTTCTAGTAGTAAGGTGGGAGATATTGAGCTCTGAGACTGTACAGTGAGCAGCTGAGGGAGGCTTGAAGGAAAAGACTGAACGATTTATGGAGGCAGTGGAGTCAGGATGAGAGAAAATACACTAGAAAAACCAACTATGCAGGTTTGGATGTCAAGGGATGATGGTATTCTGTGCATTGAGCAGTTCCAGCAGCCAAGGGAAAATCTTGAGGGTTGAATATGCGAAGTGTGCAGTTCAGGCCAGGTTGTGGGACATAATTGTGCAATTCTTGGGGTTAATGTCGGGAGTTGGGCACAAGAATTGCACAGAGTATCAACCCTAGGGGGATAGGGGATGAAAATTTTGTAGTTTCAAGCAACAAGGCCAAAAATTAGAGGGCTGAGACTATGTAGTGCACAGTTCAGTGCGGCCAAGTGAAGCTAAGTTGTTTGGTAGGGAAGGTTTTCTGAAAATGGCTAAGAGTGGGATATGTAATGAATTGTGATGAACCTTGAATGTGATCACACACTTAGCACACTTTGACGACATGAAAACATAAATCATCAGAACATAAGAAAAAATCATTTCCCTCTATGTGACTACCTCACGACAAGATACGACAAGTGTGACACTTAAGATAAGCTTTAGGATGACCATGCTGACACATGTGCGACAATGCTCAAGACCTTGCGTATGGATGTGAAATATGTTTACATGGTTAGAAAAAATCATATACACAAAGACTGACCTTTGAAACCAAACATTGCACAACATCCAAAAATGCCAAAAGATGACAATCATCCCAACATGCAAAAGGGACAAAATCATTGCAAGAAAGCTCATGAAATGCACTCTAGTGTTTGCAACAACAATATAAAATACCAAGGAAGGCTCTGAAATTGAGTGTAAGCCAAAATTTTGGAGGGTGCTGCAAAAATACAATAGTTGGGAATGTTTGCAAAACTTCGAATGTTGGCATAACTGATGGAGATTGAGCTAAATCATCAACTATGTTGTAGCCATGAGTGACCTTTGAGTTATGTCTCGTTTGCTGCAAAGGCCCTTTGACCATTCTTGGGATGGGTTCTACCAGGTGTTGAGAGATTGTTAAAGGTGGTGTAGGCATTGTAGTGATTGAGGTGAATGGGTTGGTTTTTGGTGGAGTTATGTAATCCATGTTCCGTCTGTAGGAGAATTTCTTCCTTACCATGTAAATGTCACAACTTGAGGTATTTTTGGAATTTCCTCTAGGAAGATTTTGATACTACTACCGAGGGGGTTCATAATGAGTATTTACCACTCCTTTATGGGGGAAAGGATTTTTCATTACTATAGCTTTTTGGTTTTTTCTTGCTTCCCCCTAATATATTTTATTCTCTTCAACTCGGGGAGTTGAGGGAAATGATGGGTATAATGTCAGTATTCCACACAAATGGCACAAGCATGATTATTCCATAAACTGGGGTTCTTGATTTTCTTTTGAGGTTTAGTATTGGTCTGACCTTGGTTTTGATTGTGGTTGGGGTTGCTCCCAACCTGTGTGTGGGGTGGTTGCTGCTGATTGTTTCCCCCCTGCCCAAGTTCTACCTTTTGCTTGTCCTGTTCTTTCTTCTTAGAAGCATTAGGTGGGTTAGCTATGTTTAGTTGTTCAAACAACTATTGTTGTTGAGGGAGAGAAGGTTGCATGAAATTAACCCCTGGATTAGAATGTGCCGGTGGGTTATTTTGTTCGGGTGTTGGAAAAGGGAAGTATTGATTCCCTTTCCTTGGTTGGCATATGTGTTCTAGGAAGTGGAAAGCGATTTTGTGGTCCTAGGTGGGTACATATTTCCATGTGCAAGGGGGATATGAGCCACCCTCTGTGGGAGGGTATTGGGTGACCTTCATAGAAAATTTTTGCATAGGTTTGGGGTGACTCAGATAATATCCTGTGTTTTTCGGTGGTTGTGCTGTATGTGTGGTGCCAAATGGTTGGACATTGTACATATTTCTAGAATACTGGAAAATGTATCCAGGTTGATTTTGGCCTATGATTCTAATCAACCTATCTGCAACACTAGACACACCTCATAACTTTGATTTAAAATATTGCAATTGAGGTGGTTCTCGAAGTACATGGTAGAGGTATACAAATTGCGTGTCTATGAGCTCTAATTGTTGAGCTTTGTTGATAACTTCTTCCTCATTTTTTGGGGAGGAATCTTCCACATATTTTGAGATTTATGATGTGAGAGATATCAAAAACAAGTCAAGGAGGATTTTTTCTTCTGGATGGGCCTTGAAAAAGCTACATTTTTTTCTCTATTCATGGACATGGTCTGAGATGTGTGTGGCAAATGTTTTCTTGAAATGAGTTAGAAGTTCCAGTCCCGAGTCCTGGCAGATAGGGAGCTGAAAAAATGTGAGGAATGCTATGGCTAGAAAAATAAAGGTCCCATGTGACCCATAGGCTTGGAATATGTACCATTTTACTATGGCCCCTATGAGGGTGCATTGAAACAGTCGTAGGCGAACAATAACTTCTGTGATACTATCAGATGAACACCAAAGGTGAATGTCATAACATGGTTCCATGGATCTTCTCCTTATTTCCCTTCGAATTTTGGCACATCTGAAGGTAGCTTAGTTGGCACGGGTGGCCAATTATATCCATGTGGGATGGTTTCATTGGTTAACTAACTTATATTAAATAGATTTAAGGAAGCTAAAAATGGGACTTGGAAGTTTTTGCCATTGAAAAATGATTTTGAACATCTATATGTAAAGGGGTTCCTTGCGGGGAAGTGTGAGAGGGGTTACCGTATTGGGTATTGTGTGGACTCTCTAGAGGGGTGGTGTGTGGGTTCCCCTGAGGGGTAGCATGTGGGGTCCCCTTAGGGGTAGTGAAAGGTGTGTTTTTACAAGGAGTCCCAATCAAAGTTGCACCGATAAAGGATGATCATATAACGATGTATGTGTGATGTCTTCAAGTTGAGATTAGAGTTCAAGGGAAATGTACTATAAGTTGTAAACTAATCCAATTTTTATAGGTGGTGCATGCAATTAGAGGATTGGCCTATGGTAATTGCATAATTACTTGGTGTGAAATTCTTAAATAATAGGGGCAATTTCCCAAGGGAACAACACAAGGAAATATGAGCTTGGGAAGGCTTGAAATTGGTTAAGTGTTGGGTCAGGTTCAGTCAGTCAGGAAGAGGGATAGACTATACACTTGCAGGGTGTGCTCAAGCTTGAGAAAGAATTTTATTTCATCTCTATTCTATGATTAATGCAATACAAATAGTAAGGGCTTTTGAGTAGTTGGCTTCCCCTAGATAAATCTCTATGTATGTGTGATGTTTCCTTTTGCATGTCAATGATTCTTGTTGTAGATGGTGAATTAACTTCCGAAGATCAATAGAATAGCTTCAAGTATTGTGATATAAATTAAATTTCATGAGAAGTTTTGAATCTACACATTAATTTCTACATGATATAAGAGCTAGAATCACTATAGAGAAGAGATTTTGAAGTTGTCATTGCAGGAGGTTTGAGGTTGCAGATCAGGTTGCAGGTTTTCTTTAGGATTAAGAAGATGGATTTCAATGGAATAAGGTTCGAGTATGCCTCTGAGGGAAGCTCAAACTATGTTGCATGGAAGGAACACATGGAGGTTGTACTGGAGTTTAATGGGTTGAAGGAATTCATTAATAATGATATTCTGAAACCAATAACAGGTGATGCTTAGAATCTAGTAGAATGGAAGAAGTGTGTTGCTAATTCAAGGAGGATCATATTGAAGGGAGTATGAGACCATATTTTATCTAATATCCATGGGAAAGAGACTCCATATGCAATGTGGTAAGAGCTGACATATTTTTTCCAGAGTAATATTGACCAGAGGAAATTATCACTCAAGGTCAAGCTTCGAAATATCAAGATATAAAGGAACGAGACCATTCCATAGTACCTGAATAGGTTCACACATTATCGTGATGAACTTCGTAAAGTTGGCATTACTATAGTAGAGGATGATTTGGTGAGCCTAACCCTTCTAGGCCTTCCCAAGAGCTAGGACAACTAGCAAGATTTGGTGAACTAGAGAGAGAAGCTACCAGATTAGAAACACCTTTGGTCTGATTTGGTCAAAGGAGGAGATGAGGTGAAGAACTAGAGATGGGACTTCATACAAGGGTGAGGATGAGGAGAATTGTGCCTTGGATGGAAAGGAAAAGAAAGGGAAGGTGAAGGAATGCCAATCCAAAGTAGATTCAAGTTAAGGGGGTAAGAAAAACCACATGTCTAGAATCAAGTGCTTTCACTGTCACAAATTCGGGCACTATGCAACAAAGTGTCAAAACAATAAGGAAAGTAATAAGAATGCAAGAGGAGTAGTTTTTGAAGCCTTGGATTCATAGTTATAACTTTATTTTACCCTCATTGCATGCATGGGAAGCATAGTGATGGGTAGTGTGTGGTATCTTGACAACGGTGCCTCATTCCACATGACGGGAAGTAAATAATTTTTTAGTGACTTGGAGGAGAAGGATCTCTATATGCACATCGAAATGGGAGATTATGGAAGCTATAGTGTGATCTACATTGGCACAATTAGTTTTCAAAGGTAGGTGGGCACCCCTCTTAGGCTCAAGGATGTGATCTTTGTACGAAGTCTAAAGAAGAATCTAGTTTCTGTAGCTATGTTGGAAGACCATGGCTATGATGTAATATTAAGGAAAAGGAAGGATTTGTTGAGACACATCACCATGGGACAAGTGAAGTATATTGGGGTTCGAGTGAAGAACCTCTACAAATTAGATGTGGAAGACTGTGTAACATTGAGCACAAAAGTAGATAAGGTGTAGAGCCAATATGTCAGTGAATTATGGCATAGACGACTTGGCCATTTGCATCATGACACTTTGAATATCACACAACATATTTATACAAGCCTCCCCAAAGGAGCACTAGAGTAGCGAGATAAATGAAAAGGGTGCACATTGGGGAAGTACACAAAATCCACCTTCAATGATCTCGACAATAGGGCACATGCAATCCTTGAAAGGATCCACTCTGATGTCTTTGGAGCTTTCTCAAAAACCTACACTACCAAGCACATGTATTATGTTATATTTTTAGATGATTTATCACAGAAGTGATGGATCTATTTCATGCAGAAGAAATACCATACATTCTCCAAATTTGTTGAGTTCAAAGCACTTTTTGAGAAAGAGACTGACAAGAAAGTGAAGTCTCTTAGGAGCGATAATGGGGTGAGTACTGTCGAACGAGTTTACAAATTTCTGTGTAAAAGAAGACATTCAGTGAGAGTTGAAAACATCCCATAACCCACAAAAAAATGGGGTGGCTAAGAGGAAGAACAAAAGTATTGTGGGAGCAACATAGGTGATGTTGCATGAAAAAAGCCTACCTCTGCACTTGTGGGATGAAGCGTGCAATACAATGGTCTATTTTTATAATAGGAGTCTTCATAGGAGTTTTTGCATGAGTGCACCAGAGGAAGATTTTTTAGGGAAGAAACCAGATGTGTCACACTTCAGGATCTTTGGATCATCAGTTTACTGTCATGTTCCAAGGAAGAAAGGAAAAATATAGAGCCAACAATTGAGTTGGGAATATTTGTGGGGTACATAAAAACACCTTACAACTATCGGGTGCACTTTCCATCCCTCAGGATGACAATGGTTAGACAAGATGTAAATTTTTATGAGGAAGAGGCAATGATGTGTTCTCTTGAGAGGGAGCTTTAGTTGTAGCCTGATTAGGAGCTTTTAGTTCCTAAGGAAGAACCTCATGAAGTTGTGGAGAAACCACAAGCAGAGGATCAGAGAGTGAAGACATCCACTCAAGAAGAGACATCCAGAGAAGAAAAGAAGTGAACCAGGGAAGATGAAAAATTATTGCAGGGTGATAGAGAGAATGTGGGAGCACCCACATCACAACACAAGTGGATGAGGTCATTAAATTGGTACACTGGCTACATGGATCTCACGAGCGAACTTGTAGAGATATCCATCCTCATTCGAGGAAGTTGTAGAGCAACCAGTATGGGTTGATTCTATGGTAAAGGAATATGATTCCATTGTACAAAAAAATGTTTGGGAAGTGGTCCCAAGCCCAACAGATAAATCATTGGTTAGTTCGAGATGGATTTACAAGGTAAAGCACACAACAAACGAGAGCATAGAGAAACAAAAGGCTAGATTTTTGGAAAAGGGGTTCTCTCAGGTGGAGGGAATTGAATATGAGGAGACCTTTTCTCCAGTAGCAAGGTACTCATCTATTAGGTTAATTCTAGCATTGTCAGAGCAGATGGGGTGGAAGATCCACCATATGGATGTGAAGAAAACATTCCTCAATGGAGTTATTTAGGAGGAGGTGTATATTGAGCAACCAGAGGGGTTTGAGACCTTTGACAGAGAGTCACATGTGTACAGACTTAAGTGAGCATTGTATGAACGCAAGAAAGAACCTTGTTCTTGGTATACTAGGATTGACAACTATCTCACCGATTGGGCTTCACCAAAAGTGAAGTAGAAGAAAACCTTTATCACATTATGGTAAAAGGTAAATTATTAATTATTGTTTTATACGTCGATGACTATTACTGGTGATAAGAACATGATCGAGATGAAGGACATGGGCCTCATGCACTGCTTCCTTGGTTTGGAGGTATGGCAATGAGATACAAAATTTTTTGTCTCACCGGGCAAGTATGCCAATGAGATACTTCAGAGGTTCTGCATGGACATGTGCAAACCCATGGAGACTCGTCTAGCAGGAAACTAGAGGAAGGAGGATGCTACTTCAAATGAAGTAGTGGAACCTACCATTTACAGGTAGCTTGTGGATTCACTCATGTATTTGGTGAACCCACGACCAAACATGTGTTATGGAATTAACCAAATTAGTCAAGCAATGATTAAGCCAATCGAATTGTATTGGAAGGAAACAAAGCATGTGTTGAGATACCTCAGAGGCACTACTCAATTTGGTATTTCGTACAAATGGATAGATGGAGTGAAGCTGCAAGGCTTCATAGATGTATATTGGGCGGGGAGTCCATCATACCAGAAGAGAACTTCAGGAGGAATTTTCAGTGTCAAGTCAGTAGCAATTTCTTGGTACAGTAGGAAGAAGATATCTGTGGCACTCAACTCAGTGAAAGCAGAGAACATGGCTATAAGTCAAGAAACATGCGAGGCTATCTGGATGAGAAAGATTCTTGTTGGGTTATTTGGTCAGAATATGGATCCTATAGTGACTTACTGTGACAATTGTAGTTGTATCAAACTCTCTGTGAATCCATTATTTCATGATTGATCCAAGCATATCGACATTTGGTATCACCATCTACGAGATTGTGTGCAAAGGCAGATTATGTTGTTGTGGTACATTCTGACAGAGGAAAAATATGCATATATTTTGACAAAGGATTTGTCAAGAGGAAAATTTGAGTTCCATAGAAGCAGGATTGGGGTATCTAATAATCCCTTTCTTGTTTAGAGGGAGTGTTGAAAATGCAACAATAAAATCTAGTTTTAACTTTGCCTTGGTCAAACTAGATTAAAATTTGAATTTGAATTTTAGCAGAATACTTGGAGGTAGTTAACTGAGGCGACATGGCTATTTTCACTCATTTAACTCAGTAAATTTGAGTTGGAGACAATTGAGTTATGTTCTACATGATTGATTGCTAATTTTTAGTAATCTATTTTAGTTAATTGAGTTATTATCAGTTTAACTAGTTCTAACTGTCAGAAGAACTAGTGGAGGTCAAGTTGTGTGTGTAGAATTTTTTCCACACTAAATGATAAACCAATTAACTGATCAATCAACCCAAAATAATTGTTGCATGCATACAATTTGACTTAACCAATTGATATTGGAGTTCAAGGGCAATGTACTATCAGTTGTAAACTAATTCAAGTCATACATGTGGTGCATGCAATTAGAATATTGGCCTATGGTAATTGTGCAATTCCTTGGTGTGAAATTCATAAATAATAGAGGCAATTTACCAAGGGAACATCGCAAGGAAATATGAGCTTGGGAAGGCTTTAATTTGGCTAAATGTTGGGTCAGGTTCAGTCAGTCAAGCAAAGGGATAAGCTATACACTTGCAGGGCGTGATCAAGCTTGAGCACACATTGTATTTCTTCTCTATTCTCTGATTAATGCAATTCAAATAGTAAGGGAATTTGAGCAGTTTATTTTCCCAAGATAAATAACTATGTATGTGTGATGTTTCCTTTTGCATGTCAATGATTCTTGTTTTAGATGGTGAATTAACTTCCGCAGATTAGTAGAGTAGCTTAAAGTCTTGTGATTTAGTAAATTTCATGAGCAGTTTGAATCTACACATTAATTTCTACATATGGCCCTTGTGGGGAAATTTAGTTTGTTCAAGTTATGGTTGATTTTAGGGGTCTTTCTTTACTTATGGTGTGAGAATCTAAGTTAAAATAAACTAAGTAAAAAAGCTCATGAAACGATATGCCTTTTGTACAAAGCTTAGAGAAGCTTAGCGTGTGATGTGTAATGTGTGTGCAAGTGGTAGAGTGAACATACAAAGTGAAAGAAGATGTGGATATGCGATGATCCTTTACAATATCCTCTAATTACACTAAGTTTTGATTTTCCTTTGCATGAAAAAGAAATGATGTGTGGATAATGGGCCACTTACTCTTTTCCTATTACACACTATGTGCCTAATTGGAGATGAAAAACACAAGTGATTTAAGAAAGATTTCATATGCAAGCCCATGTTTGTTTAAAAGACTCAAGGGAAGTGTATATTACTTTCTTTCTTTAGTAACATTTGGTCCTACTACCAAAAATTAATGAAATAAAAAATAAAAAAATGCTTTGGTTAGTAAACAAGATGTGTGGATAGTGGGCCACTTACTTGTTTACTAATTAAGCTATGTGATTTGAAAAAATAGCCAAAGTATGTTGAAAAGGATGTGTGGAATTGGCCACTTACTTTTTCTCTTAATTAAGCTATGTGAGCAATGAAAATTAAAAGTAAATAATATATAATTACTCTAATTAATAATGATTAGTAAAGTAATTAGGCAATTTGAATTGACTGGAAAAAAATATGCAGAGGTGAAGGCAATTCACTAAAGGTTGCTTATCACCCAGGAAAGAAAATTTGCAATGGTTTTTTCTGCTCTCTGAAAACTGCACGAGTTTTCCTACGCATAGGAATGGGGACCGTGCGTGTGTCTGTGACGAAAGCCGTGCGACTAACGTAAAAAATTGAATAGTCAAGCTTCTCGGCCAAAAACAGGTCTAGGAAGGTTCTGCAAAAATTCTAGAGAGGTGATAAAAGCACAGTGGGGTGATAATGCCTAGAGAAGGTCCTGCAAAAACAACCATTAGATCAAAGAAAGACAACTAGTGGAGTCACCATTTGTAGTAGTATATTTGTTGCTATGGAGTACCAAAAACACCTTCCTTGCAGTTGGTTGTTCCCTGTAAAGAGAATATAAGAAATTGGTTGTTGTTAGTGAACACACATGGGTAAATAAATCACTCTAAATAGTGAAAAAAATGCATGTATAGACATAAACTAAAAACTAAAAAAGAAACATATAAACAATTCTTAATGAAGCAAACACATCAAGAAAGTAATGGAAAAGGGTCCCTTTATTGACTATTGAATGTAGAAGGGATACAATAGATAAATAATAAAACACTTGGAGAGAGTTTCTTGAGAAATGGTGCTAAAAAAAATCCTCAACAAGGAAGTTTATTTCCTCAATATATTTACAAGCTTCCTCTCTCTCTCAAAGAAGTATGAAGATTCTCTCAATGCTGGAACCCTCTTCTCAATGAAATGCTTGATTGTTAGGGATAATTTTTCCCAGCATAAGAATGTTGAGCTTCTTCTTCTTTTTGGTCTTCCAATGGCCTGTTTATATATAATTTTGAATTTCTCTTCCCTCTCTTGGTTCATTAATGAGAAAATGACTTATCAGTAAGATAAGAGGATCCCTTAGGGGCTGCATATATCCGAGTAAACCTCGAAATTAACTGTATTTGAATTGTAAATGTCAGGGAATCCCAAACCCAAGTGTGTGAAGTGGTCCCGGACAACTAACTCAAACTTTGTTTGGCCGCATGACTATCAAATAAACAACATCGCAACCACTAATTTCGACCTTTGGAAGGGCCGCACAGGTATATTTTATAATTGAAACCTTTGGAAGACTTTGATTTTTATATTTTATGATGCTTTTGACTAAAAAACCTTCACCTGTACATTCTGTTGCACGATTCTAGGTTTCATCTAGATTGTACAAATGTATCACAATTATAACTATTAACAAATGAGTTAATACTGGTCATAATAAATTCCATATTAGATTTAACCTTTTTATCATGTATTTTCATGACTTCTATTTTAATTACATTTTATTAAGGTTACTCTTTTAGTTTCAGTTAAAATACCTCAATTTATTTTTGATCTAGCTTAGATTTTAATTTTGGTACAAATAATGCATTAGCTTAGATTTTAATTTTGCTACAAATAATGCATTTTATATGTTATTTATTGTAATGACATTTTAGTCTTACTTTTAGTCTTTTCAATTTCTTTAATTTAGTTTTGGTTATTACATTTATCTACTGAAATTTATTTTTAATATTAGAGTATTTTAGTTTTTAATATATTTTAATAATATTATTAATATTGTGTTTTGTTTAGAATTATTTAGTAGATTTTAGAATTTTTTAGATTTTATTTTTGTAGATTAATATAGTTTATTTCTATATTTATAATTTAGTTTAGTTATAACTTAATTCTATTTTTAAATTCACTTTCATTTTGATTTTTGATTTTATTATAATTATAATTTAATATGATTTAATTTGATTCTTTAAGATTTTTATTTTTAGTTTTAGTTTTAGTTTTCAAATTTTATTCTAGATGTAATTTATATTTGATGTACTTAATTTTTGGGGATTTTAGGGTAATAATGGAAGATTTTGATCCTAAAGAGGGGAAGCAAAACAAATTCACATAGTTATAAAAGAAGCATGAAGATGCATTTGAGGGGGGTTCCCATTTTCTGAAAAGGACGAAAATAGGCACTATTATATAGGAGAATTCTTGAAAGAGATTAGGAATTTGTTGGGTTGAACGAGAGAGAAAACTCTTTATTCTATAATAAATATGAGCGCCATTGTTCAATTTTGATTATTGAATAAAAATATCATTTAGTTTGATTTATTTTCTATTCTAAATAGGTGCGATTGTTGATTTAGTAATATTGTTAAAATCATGATAATTTATGCTTATTGAAAAATGTTGTAAAGTTATCTTTGAATGGTTGGGCAGAGTTAAATTATAATTGAATGCATATTTCAAGTAGACTTGTATGTGTTAGTTGGTAACTATTGATCAAGCTAATGTCATGTTGGTCTTTGTTTTAATCATTAATATGTTATATGAACTATTTCTATAATATAACAAGTACTTTTCCATCTTGAATTCTATCAATATTATTTTGACCTAAGTATATACATGAAAGGATTTAATAACTATTTATTGAATAACTTTATATGTATATCTATTTGAATAGTTGCAAATAGTATGAACTATTTCTATAATTTGCTAGCTCAATATTAATCTTAGATTCAACTTTGGTTTATTTTATCTTTTCTCTTCATTGGGATGAGATCTATATTTTTTCCTGATTGAGATAGATTATGATTTAGTTTTTCTTGCTACATCTTAGATTAATTTGCATTTACATTTATTTTAATTAAATAAAATTTTGAAAGTATCCTTTTGTAGGAGCAAACATCCATGTGGATTTTTTGAGCCGTCATTTAAACTAACTGGAAGGATTACATTCATCGAGCAATTGCAAGTGGGTAATTACTTCTCTTCTTCCTACTTGTAACAACAAGCAATATCATACAATTAACATGCAAAGGCTAATTTTAGAGTTATTTTAGATACTAGATCAGTTAGATTAGATTCATATTTAGTTTAGATTAGTGTTAGAAAAATGGTAACTAGATCCATTTTAACTAGTCAGGATCACCATCCCAAATGGATAAGGATGTAATCGAGGCCCTAACTAGGTTATATCCTCAATGTTTATAATTGTCAATTTTGGCCATCAACATTTTTGGTTCTAGAAGGAGGGTGAGAGATAGAATATTTGAGTAGTCTTGTTTTAAAAGTTTTCTAACTAATCATGGCTCATGCGTACATTCTCACTTTGGGTCATGTTTTTAGCTGATGCAAGGCTACCAAAAACATACCCAAAATGAAGTTTGAATCTTTTTGTAAATTGAAATATGGCGGCGAGTGTAAAATTTATGCTTTAGATCATCTTTATCAATTTGTGGATAAATGTAAATATTTTGATATCACTAATGATAATGAAATTTTTAGGTTATTTACTATCACATTCCAAGGACAGATTTAGAAATGATTCAAAACACTACCATCTAAGTCGATACACTCATGGAACCATTTTATGAAGGTTTTTCTATAGGCCCATCAAAACTACAATTATGAATATTTTTATTTTGAGATCAATAATATTTCTATGCATGTAGATAAATTCTTAATGAATTTTATGCTGGATTCATGTCAATTTGTTTTAGATTTCATATCGAGGATAAACCTTCGAAAGAAGATATGATGTAATTTTTTGCTTCTCTTATTCTTTCTGCCAATGAACATAGTAAATCAAATGAATATGAACAATATGTGTTAAATTGGTTAGTTAATATTGATTCAACATCTAATTTTATTGAACCCACTCATTAATTTGAAACTATATCACAACCACAAACTTTATGAGTTTGTTTCACATAATTTCAAACTTCAGGAATTGATTGTCCAGGTCCAAATTTGAAATCTGAAGATGCACCTAAAATATTTCTTAATGCCTATGGCCAAGGTGAAGTTTCAGTAGAAATAATTCAAATTCAATTTTTAACTAATGAACATGTTGGTATTTATTCTTCAGAGGTATATTCCACACTAGTTCCCATTTCTTCAACCAAAAGTTTATTATCAAATCACAATTATAATAATATCAATAATGATTAAACACGTGATGACGAAAATCCTCACGAAGCATCTAATTTGTTGTACTCTAGAAACCATTACTCTTTGTATCCATATCTATCTTCCAATATTAATTCATTCAGTAATGGCTCTACCAACCTTTTTGTTGAAACTTTTCCTTCAACTAGTTCAAATTTGTTTAAAGATGGAATTTTTTTGAGTGAGGATCATTTTCCTATTAATGTTAATTCACAATATCTTTCTTATCCTTTTTATGATTTTGTTGATTTAAATTTTCCATGTGATTTGAAAGAAAGAGAAGTTATATTTGACGCGTATTTTGATTTTGATGACATAGAATTACATCCATTTTAAAATGAATTACATCTAGATGAAAATTTAGGATGAGCATGATCTAGGTGGATATTGGTGGCCACCCATGTATTCCACCTAGACCTCCATTCGATTTCATTATTTTCCATGATTATCACACAATTTAGTATATTTAGCAGTTTTTTGGGTCCTAAACTTTTGGAGTTGTTTTGACCCCCTAAACGACGTTTTTTTGAGGTCTATAGCAGGACTATAGCCATAGGTAAGGGCATGTTGCAAATATTATAGTACTCAGATAGATGTTTCTAACGAGGTATTGTACGAGCTAGATGGAGATCATATGACCAAGTTATGACCCCAGGAAGTTGGATGCCCAACTAACCTGAATGGGGCCCACAAACTCTTGATATTCCATATCCTAGGATCAGGTTTTTCGTTATTTATGGTTTACCCTTGTTATTCAATAATAAAAAGGTCCTTGAGCCTCATTGTAATACAATTCAGAGGCATGTTTCCACATCTCTTCTCAGAGATAAGCTACCATCACCCGAGCTAGTTTATTTTCGTTTTTCTTGTAAGAATTTTTAAGTTATTTGATATTAATGAAATGAAGAATTATTTCTATTGCATCTCTGTGTTAATTTTTATATCTATATTATGTTGTGTTATTATAGAAGTCTGGATCAATTGTATCAAAGTGGTCTCCTCTTTCTCTATTTTTCTTTGCATGTCCCCAACGCGGTAAGGGTATAAGGAGTTAGGGCTCGAATTGATTGAACCTTTACAAGACCAACCTCACAAACACCGTTGGATTCCCATGGCAGATGAAAAGAAAGACGAGGGAGCAAGAGATCCTTTCAAAATATTGCAGAGCCTAGCGCCATCATTGCTACCATCAATATCCACAAGATTGAGCCCAAAGATCCAAAGGAGGGGGAGTGTCTCTTCCACTCACAATGTAGGTGAAGGGTTCTTTGGTGTAGTTAATTGTCAAAATCGGAGGCCAAAATAGCCTCATTTTAGTAGAGTTTGTGAAGTGATTTTGTCTTCCAACCACACCACACCCACAACTGTACACCATCAGGTGGATTCACCCAGGATGAGATCTCTATGTCAACCAACAATGTTGTCTTCCTGTTGAAGCCCCGAAAATTAGGTCTACAACAAGGGGGATACCCACCTGGTTCGGACCTTGAAAGCAGCTCCTTTTCCGTTTGGGATGGTAGGTCCGACTGGGGATAATGGGACCAGTTTCCCAATTTGTTTGTGATGATGCTAAGGGTTGATGTTTTTCTTTCTAAAAAGTTCTAAATAGAATGCTTTTAATCTAAGTTTAATCTAAAATATGTAGTTTCATTCTAATGAATGGAAACATCTAATTCTAAAAAATATCCCAGGATTAGCTCTTCACTTATGCGATCTAAAATAGTTTCTAACAACAATTGGTAATAAAGATCATTCAATTGCTATGAGAAAAAAATCCATTAGAAATAAATTGTTTCGTATAAGAAATTAGCCGAAACAACTGTGATAAGCATATCGCATGATAAGTTCTTCATACACTTAGCATAAACATAATAGTTACCACCGTACAAAAGTGCCAAATGATAACTTAAACATTCAAGCTTTCATATATAAACAACTAGACATAACATATTACTTGACGCACCAACAGAAATCATTAAGAGATAAAAGTACCATTGATAACGAGTCCTACTCATGAGCTTCAACAATATAGATTTATCTTCTCATAATTCAACATCTACTAAGAGTACAAAAGTGCATTTCAGTAGTAGACATTCAACACAGATATCAATAAATCTCGTTCCATCCATTCATCAAAACCTCCTCAGAGGGTGCAGAAGTGCATGTTCTGAAGAACTGTTTTTGACAAATTTCTGGTCCCCTCTGGTTTATTTTGGTGTTGAAAGTTCTGTTGTAACCTTTCCAATTTTTCTTCCGCTTCCTGGCTAGCTTTGGCCTGATGTAATTGTTGCTGCAACAATAGGATTTTATCCTCTTTATCCTTAAGAAATAGTTGTACTTTGGATGCTTTATAATTAGTAGCAGAAGCATAAGCTCCTGCGATCTGGGACAACATAGTCAGGTTCTCTGTCGGGTCAGTGGTAGGGTCTTTCCAAAGGACATCCAGCTGCTCTGCTTCAGGTGAGAGCACGCTGTCTAGTTTTAGTTTCTTCCTCTGTCTCCTAACCACTGCTTTGTGCTGCGGACTGTAAAACACATCTAGAGGAGGGATTTCCTCTATATTCAACATGATTTCAGATGATGGAGCTATGGGAATGTGCTCAGTTTCTGTAGTATTGACAACTGTTTCAATGACCATTTCTGTCATTGTCTACGCTGGATTCTTTGGTGTCTCCATGTTTTGCTCCTTTGTGTTAATCAATTCCTTAAATGTTTCCCACTCTTTCTCCATCTCTTTTCTTAATGGCTTTGTTGGCTGGATGAGGGGAGCGGGAACTTTCACCTGTGTTGGCGACAACACTTACTGTTCTGGATTCTCTTTAGATTGGGCAGTATCTTTGATTGATTCTTCACTTTTATTGTGGTCGCTCTCTCACTCTCTAGACTGTTCTGGTGATTCTCTCCTAGACTTAGATTTAGACTTGTTTGGCCCCGAGCTTCCACTTATACTGATGCTGGGAGTGGGTTCCCTTATTGGTTCCAAGCGCAACTTGTCCAAGGGAGATTTGCCAATCTCCATTCTCTGTAGAGTTTGAATTCTTGGAATTTTTCTGGGTCAAACTAGATTTGGGCCACGTGAAAAATGTCTCTAAGTGTGCTTTTTTGCTGGAAGATGTCGTCAAAGAGATCATCTTCTTTAGTGAACGCCTTTATTTTAACAACCATAGTAAAATTCTTTATTACATCAAAGGGATCAAAATGTCTCCCTGAGAATTTAAATAATCGTAGACTTAACATGTTGTCTACTTCTCTGAAAGCATGACCTAAATCAAACAATGCAAAAGCCCCATAGGCCACAGGGAATTGCAGCCAGATTGCATTTTTCTTGTGTTTTAGTTCTTTGCTCATTCCTCCAACCCCGCAGGTTTGGTAGGCTATTTCACGGGCCATTAACTTGTCAAGAACATACAAGGGAAGTACAGGAGGGAAAGCAATGCTTCTGAATAATCTCATATAAGGGAAGAATTCTTCTCTAAGCCATCTTTCGACAAGGAGAATATCAATTTCAGCTTCGGGAGAAAATCTTGGGGCATTTTTATAATACAAAATTTTGTGAATGGGTAGCATAACTCCATGGCAGATTCTATAAAAAAATGGGGTAAAATTAGAATCCCACAGTTCCTTATGGTAGACTTGAATGGGAAAGGGATTTTGTACCGTCCATTTCCAATGCATGAGAGAAAATCTAGAAACATAATAGATAGCATCCATGACATAGGCAACTAAAAAGAAAGGAGTATAAATCCTCTGAGAGGGAGTTCTTTTAGACTAATAGTTTCAAATAGCAAAAGCTAAGTTATCAGACAATATCTGGGTCCAATCCATAATAGTGGTGTTGGTGGCTGCATCCAATAGGGGTAGCCACTCAGATGAAAACTTATTGATATCAGGTTTTCCAAATAGCCTACATAACACTGCAACAGTGAAACAATACGGAGAGGAGAGGGAACCAATACTGTACATACCATATTTGTCCTTTTTTAATGGCTCTTCCTTTGCTAACTAGCTTCCAGTGCATTCTGCCAAATCTTCGTTCTCCTTGGCGAATTTCTCCACGAACTTCTTGTTGTAGCTAGCTTGCGGCTCTAGTACATGATACGTTTGTCTTAAATCCTGTGGGGTAAATGACCCAATACTCTTGGTTCCGAGACTTGAATTACCTATTTGTTATATCAACTTGTCTATTACCCATTTGAACATATTTGTATAGGGAAGTATTTTAGGCCTTGCTACTATGCGGTGTAGGAATGAGCATGCAAGCTCTGTAAGTGATGCTTCAGATGACCCGCGTGCATCTGTCGTGACTATAACCTTCATAACTCCTGGGTTTTCTGTTGGAAATAATACTGAGGGGGAGGGGTGAATCAGTATTATCAAGTCAAATATTCCTTTTTCAAAAACAAATTGTATACGCTACTTCAGTTAGTTAAACCCGCGTATATACGCAATTATACAGAAGGAAACCGGCGTATACAAAGCAAACTTTTAATTTACTTTATCTTTCTGATGATGATTGTTAATTAGTGATGAATAATCAAATAACTAGTAACCAGAGACAGTAAAACAGAGCAGAAAGACAACCACACACAAGAACACAAGATATAAGGTGGAAACCCAATGTGGGTGAAAACCACCTGCTGCAATTCATCTCTATCTTTCTTTAATTATAAACTTCTTTTACAATGTACTGGTGCAGTCCTTTACCAGTACGCAGGCTGCAACCTGCAGAGAGCTATAACTCTCTCTCATTCTCTAGCTTCTCCTAGAAGGGAGCTACAACCCCCTTTAGCTCTTGTACTAGCCAAGATACTAGTACGTAGGTGCTGGCCTACCGAAGGCTACAACCTTCTCTTTCTTCCAGGGACCACATTTCATAAATTTTCAGACTGGATCCATGAACACCAATCAATCATCAAGAATTTCTCCATCAACCAATCTCCTTTTCACCAATTAGATATGAATCAAGTAGATACTTCTCTGACAGTTGTACCCAAAACATAGTACCAGAAACCACACACCAGAAAACAGAACCTAGAACACAACAACAATAGACAGAGGCAACTAGATCACAACTTAGAGTAAATATGCTATTTCAACATCCTGAAACTAGCGTGCATACGCTTCTGCATATGGAACAACCTGCGTATACGCGTCTTGACTTTACTGAACCTGCGTGTATACGCACCTTCGCTTCACTAAACCTGCGTACAGATCTATAAAGGATAATTCACTCTTTCAGATATTCAATCACTAATTAACCCAGATTATCAGACTTATTGATCAAGCAAGCGTGAAGCGTATGGAACAACCTGTGTATACGCGTCTTGACTTTACTGAACCTGCGTGTATATGCACCTTCGCTTCACTGAACCTGCATACAAATCTATAAAGGATAATTCACTCTTTCAGATATTCAATCACTAATTAACCCAGATTATCAGACTTATAGATCAAGCAAGTGCCACATCTAGCAGATCAAAATCATACAAAGATACTATCATTCAAGCTTAAAGATTATGACCCATGAATAGAACTTATCCCTTTTGCGCTAAGGTTCCTCCTTCATTCAGATCCAGATCTGCATCATAAACCAATTACCAATATACCAGCTCTAGCCCTTTATCAGATATTCAAAAATAATTCAGATGATCATTTGCCACAAGATCTCCTTCCTCTTTTATAGTCTTAGGCCCACAATACCATGGTCCAAAACCATAACATTTCAATACCATGAACCCAAAAACTAGGGATCAACACATCTGACGAGATGCCATGGTCCAAAAAAACAGGTTCAAATCCCAAGAACTAACCACCATGGACCAAAAGTAAGTTCCCTAACATATACGCGCTTTTGTAACGTATAACCCACGTGTATACGCGTCTTCGTCTAGATGAACCTGCGTATATGACTTTTTCTTATTTCTTGGCGCCTGAACTGAGATCTATCACCAAGTTGAGTTGCCATCAAGGACAACACCTGTGCCATAGCTCCAAACCTGTGCCATAATGCCAACAATATCCCCCTTTGGACTTGATGGCAACACCAAGATCCTCAAGATCATTCTCCCCCTTTCTCATCAAGGGAAAAGGGTTGTGGTCCCCCTGAGTACATGCTAAATCTCTGTCCTGCTGTGCTGACCATGCTCCCCCTGACTGTAGGCAAGATCTGAAGAAAGATGTTCTTCAAGAAGAACCAAGACTTATGCATCATAAAAGACCTTCCTATCACCAAAAGACTCACTACATACATCCATCACCCAACCAAGTGGGGATCATCCACCCAACCAAGTGGGAATACATCAGAAATTTACATATGATAACCAAATACATTACATATTCATCCCAGGCATAGTGGGGAAACCAATATAGGCCATCACATGACCTTGACACCATATAAGAAAAAGATACATTACATAGAGACGAATTATTTAAGACAAGACTTATGAAAGTCACCAACAACTGATAGCAGCAGCAACTGTCAATCACCATTCAGATCAGCAACCAAGATTTCCTTCTGTTCTCCCTCTGCCTCTATTCTACCTGAAACCAACAACAACTTAGAACCAAAAAATTCTAAGATAATGCCAACAATACATTAATAGATGATTATCTGCTCCCCCTGAACCTGTGCCAGATGGTCTCTGTCAGACTCGTATCAGACAATTTTCAAACAGACCTTGTTACTTCTGATATCCATCAATCCTCCATATACGCGACTTTCTCCACACCAACCAGCGTATTCTCCTTATGCAACACATGTACACCCATTTTTCTCTGAAACTGACAAGATTTAACATCAAGATGATACATCAACTACTCCCAGCTTCTGTCTGAGATATTCAAAAGTTTCCCTGGGCAGTGGTTTGGTGAGAATATCAGCAACTTGTTCCTTAAAAGGAACATACTCCAATTTGACCTTTTGTCCCAACACTTGTTCCCGGAGAAAGTGATACTTGATCGGTATGTGCTTGGTCTTTGAATGCATAACTGGGTTTTTTGAGATGCTGATTGCACTTGTATTATCACATAGGATGGAAATAGGTGGTGTACAAGTGATTTGAAAATCCTGCAAGGTCCGCATCATCCAAAGGAGTTGAGTGCAACAAGATGCATCAGCCACATATTCCGCTTCAGCTGTAGATAAAGAAATCAAACTCTGTTTCTTGCTGAACCAAGATACTAATCTGGAACCCATAAAGAATGCACCACCACTTGTGCTCTTCCTGTCATCCACGCTTCCAGCCCAATCTGCATCTGTATAAGCATGAAGTGTGAGATCTGTATCTCTAGGATACCATAAGCCATAGTTTTGAGTTCCTTGAAGGTACTTAAAGATTCTCTTCACTTCCTGAAGATGAGTTACCTTTGGATTAGCCTGAAATCTTCCAACTATTCCCACTACATGCATGATGTCTGGTCGGGTACCTGTCAAATAAAGAAGACTTCCAATCATAGATCTATAGGTTGGCTGATGAACTGGTGCTGATTCATCATTTGCACTAAGACTGCATCCTGTAACCATGGGGGTACATACTGGTTTTGCATCTTCCATGCCATACTTCTTCAGAATCTGCTTGAGGTACTTGGTTTGAGACAAGAAGATCTTCAAAATCTGCTTGAGGTACTTGGTTTGAGACAAGAAGATACCGCCTTCATTTTGTTGGATTTGCAATCCAAGGAAGTATGTCAGTTCTCCAAGCAAAGACATCTCGAATTCTTTCTGCATCACCAAGGAAAAGCTTTGACTCATAGCTTCTTCATTGCTGTAAAAGATAATGTCATCTACATACACAACAAGTATTAGCAATTTGTTATTTTCTATTTTGATATCAAGATTGCTATCAGCTGATCCTTTTGAAAAGCCTCGTTGATGAAGATATTTGTCCAAACGATAGTACCAAGCCCTTGGAGCCTGTTTAAGACCATAAAGAGCCTTTTTTAGTCTGCATACAAGATTTTGGATCATTCCCAAGGATGAAACCATCTGGTTGCTCAATGTACACTTCTTCTTCTAAGTCCCCATTCAGAAAGGCTGATTTCACGCCCATTTGAAAAACTTTGAACTTTTGAAAGCTTGAGAGAGCTAGGAACATTCACATGGCTTCAAGTCTAGCAACAGGAGAAAAAGTTTCTTCAAAATCTATTCCTTCTTTTTGAGCATACCCTTTGCAAACAAGTCTGGCCTTGTTTCTAATAACTTCCCCATTTTCATTCAATTTGTTCTTAAAGATCCATTTTGTTCCTATGACATTCTTATCTTTTGGTCTAGGAACCAACTCCCAAGTGTTGTTCTTTTCGATTTGTTCAAGTTCTTCATCCATTGCTTTGACCCAGCATTCATCTTTGCAAGCTTCTCTTACATTTTGTGGTTCAGTGGAGGAGAGTAATGCCAAATAGCTTGAAGCTTCTGCAATTGTTCTTCTTGTTTGTATGCTAGCCTCCTTTTGCCCCAAAATTTGTGATTCTGGATGATTCTTTTGAACATACCTAGAAGGAGTCTTTTCTTCTATCCTTATCTGTTCCTCTGGCTCCTTATGAGTTTCTTCTTCATGGGTCTCTTCTTCATCATCAGTCTGATTTGGAGAGTAGTCTTCATCCTCTTCGATATCTTCATGATTTACTTGCCTAGGGATGTATCCTTTTTCATCAACCACTACATCAATGTTGTCAAAAATTCTTCCAAGTCTTTTATTATAACACTTTTATGCTTTGCTGTAGGGAGAATAACCAAGGAGAATGCCGTCATCTACTCTGGGTTCAAGTTTGCCAAGCTGTTCATCAGTATTCTTTATATAGCATTTGCTCCCAAAGATTTTGAAATGCTTTACCGAGGGAGTCTCACCATACTAGAGTTCATGCAGAGTTTGAGTGTTGTTCACTCAGACATTTGTTTTGTTGAGAATAACAACCGCAGCATATGTAGCTTCACCCCAGAAGGTTGCAGGAGTTCCAGACTCATCAAGCATAGCATGAGCCATTTGTTGGAATGTTCTGTTCATCCTTTCCACCACTCCATTTTGCTGAGGAGTCCTAGCTGTAGAGAATTCCCTTCTTATTCCATGTTCTTCACAAAAATCGAAAAATTCATTTGAGGTAAACTCCCCACCTCTGTCGGACCTGAGGCAATTAATATTGTAATCTGATTCATTTTCAACCAAGGCTTTGAAAGATTGGAATTTTTCGAATTCTTTGTCCTTGTGCTTCATAAGTCCTAACCAAACCATCCTGGAGAAGTCGTCAATGAATAATATAAAGTATTCTTCTCCTCGAGGTGACCTTGTCCTAAATGGATCACATACATCTGTATGAACTAGATCAAGAGGCCTGATGGCTGATCCTTTCTTCTCAGGGAAGTTAGTTCTGGTTTGCTTCCCAAACTGACATGATTTGCATATGGTGTTTTCTGGAATTTTGATGTCTGGAAGACCACGAACTGCCTGGTATTTGCATGCTTTCCTTATTTGTGAAAAGCTTATATGCCCCAACCTCCGGTGCCATAACCAATGTTTATCATTCTTGCTCAAATAACATTTTTGTTCTCCTTCTTCAAATATGTATAGATTATTTGGAGTTCTTTTGCCTTTGATAACTGTTTTTCCTGTATCAAGATCATGAACACTACACCCATCTGATCGAAATATCACCTCAGTTCCATTATCACACATCTGACTGACACTCAATAGATTATGCTTCAAGCCATCAACATATAAAACGTTTCTAGCTTTGACCTTTTCTTTCAACTGAGCAATGCCTTTTCCTTTTATGGCTGCAGGGGTATCATTTCCAAAAGAAACTTTCTTTCCCTTTTCTAAAGCAGTATATGATTCAAGTTTTTCTTTATCACCTGTCATATGCTTTGAACATCCGCTGTCGATGTACCATTGATTTTCTTGTTCTTCTGCATATAAATCTATCCCACATCTTTCTGGTTGTGGTTCCTTTATTCTCCATGTTTTGGCACTTGAGGTTTGTTCCTTCTGAGTTGTTTTCCAAAACCTACTCCTGTATTTAGAATCTTCATGACCAAAATTATTACAAATAGAACATTCAATTTTACTTTCAAGGGCGGAAAAGTTGTTATAGGTCCTCTTCGTGATTGCAGGCATACTTCTTTGTTTTTGAGCTTCTCTAGTCATGATTGTCTTATAGGCAACACATTGAGCTGCTTTGTGACCAAAGTTATGGCAAGAGAAACATTGGCCATTGAAGAAATTCCCGCGACTATCATCTAACCGATTGTAGTTTCTACTACCATCCATTCTTGAAGAGAATTGGGAAGATTTTACGTGTGGCTGGTTGTAATTTCTGTTTGTTCTTAAGGTAGCATGCCCCCGATTTTCTTGATAATCTTTGTTCATCCTTGAGGATGACTGTCCCTGATTCACCTGATGATTTCTATTAGGCCTTTTCTCACTCCTTCTTGCTGCATCAAGATAACTTTTGGAGGTGGAAGCTTGAGATGCTTCTCCATTATACCCCAGACCTGTCTTGATTAGAGGGAAACGCTGCACATTGATAATCTCATCCAGAGTTTCAGATCCTTTAACAAATTTTAGATTAAGGGCCTTTGTTTTCTCAATTTCTTTTCTAAGGCCAACAATTTCACATTCTAACTTCTCAAGAGATTTTTCCTTTTCATCAAGTTGACATTGCAGAGTATCAATGATCACATTCTTTTCTTCTAAACATGTTTTGAGTCTAGAAATATCTTCATAAAAGCCATCTACAACTATAGCATCCATGTAATCATCATCTTCAAAGGCCATTAAAAGTTTATAGTGATTACCTCGTTCATCTTCATCGCTATTTGATAGTCCATCACTATCTTCCTGAGTGTAATAGCTTTTCTTATTTGCATTATGTTTCTTGTTCCATCTAACAGGTACTTTCCCCTTGTCAATCTTATCCTTGTGAGGACATTTGGCAGCATAGTGACCTACTCTTCCACAAGCAAAACATTTGAATGGTAACTTACCTCGGAATCATCCAGTGCCCCGTTGAAGATTTTTGACAAAATTCTGCTTCTTCTTCTTCTTCTGATATGTGTCCAGACTCATAGTAGTCTCCTTTGCCAGAAGCTTTGAAGGCAGCTTCTCTCCTATCTGATGGTCCTCCTTTCCTCATTTCATAAGCAGTTAGAATTCCATGCAGCTGTGACATTTTAAAGTTTTGAAGATTCTCCTTTTCTTCTATTGTAGAAACTTTAGATTCAAACCTATGGGACAAGGATCTTAGGACTTTTTCAACTACAACAGCCTCCTTTACTTCTTCACCCAAATTTTTCATACAATTAACAATCTCATCTACACGAAGAAAATAGTTAGCCACACTTTCATCATTGTACATTCTGAGATTTTCATACTGAATTCTGAGGGTTTGAAGTTTTGCTCGTTTTACCTGATCATCTCTTTCATAGCTCAGAACAATCTTGTCCCATATTTCCTTAGCGGATTTATACTGCATGACTTTGACAAATTCAGATTGTGATAGACATCCCAATAGAGTGTTGACCGCCTTTGCATTCGTTTCATATTTCTTCTTCTCAGACAGATCTGTGGGAGTTGATGCTGGAAAAGTATACCTTGTATCTATGATATCCCAGACTTCAGTACCCAGAGATTGAAGATAGGCAGGTAACTCTTACCTTCCAATAATTGAAGTTTGTCCCATCAAAAACCGGTGGCCTGATAGATGCTTCCCTCTCGTAGTTGCTCATGATGAAAAGATTTTCCTTC
>APFE030950748.1:2220-51937 GCA_000404065.3 Pinus taeda | reverse complement strand
ATCATCCTTTGTATTAGCTGTCTGAAGATTTACAACATAAGAGTAACAGAAGAGATATCAAGAGATTTCTTACATCCGGAGTCCAACCCCTGCTAACAAATGTGAGGGGGAATATATAGAAGTCTAATACAAAAATATCTCAGGCATTGAGTCATCTGAGAGGGAAATATCTTCTTACACTCGTACATGGCTCGTACAATTATACAGAAGGAAACCCGCGTATACAAATCAAACTTTTAATTTACTTTATCTCTCTGATGATGATTGTTAATCTGTGATGCAGAATCAAATAACCAGTAACCAGAGACAGTAAACAGAGCAGAAAGACAATCACACACAAGAACACAAGATATAAGGTGGAAACCCAATGTGGGTGAAAACCACCTGTTGCAATTCGTCTCTATCTTTCTTTAATTAGAAACTCTTTTACAATGTACTGGTGCAGTCCTTTACCAGTAGGCAGGCTGCAACCTGCAGAGAGATACAACTCTCTCTCATTCTCCAGCTTCTCCTGGAAGGGAGCTACAACCCCCTTTAGCTCTTGTACTAGCCAAGATACTAGTACGTAGGTGTTGGCCTACCGAAGGCTACAACCTTCTCTTTCTTCCAAGGACCACGTTTCATAAATTTTTAGACTGGATCCATGAACATCAACCAATCATTAAGAATTTCTCCATCAACCAATCTCCTTTTCACCAATTAGATCTGGATCAAGTAGATACTTCTCTGACAGCTGTACCCAAAACATAGTACCAGAAACCATACACTGGAAAACAGAAGCCAGAACACAACAACAATAGACAGAGGCAACTAGATCACAACTTAGAGTAAATACGCTATTTCAACAGCCTGAAACTAGCGTGCATACGCTTCTGCGTATGGAACAACATGCGTATACGCGTCTTGACTTTACTGAACCTGCGTGTATATGCACCTTCACTTCATTGAACCTGCTTACAGATCTATAAAGGATAATTCACTCTTTCAGATATTCAATCACTAAATAACCCAGATTATCAGACTTATAGATCAAGCAAGCGCCACATCTAGCAGATCAAAATCATACAAAGATACTATCATTCAAGCTTAAAGATTATGACCCATGAATAGAACTTATCCCTTTTGCGCTAAGGTTCCTCCTTCATTCAGATCCAGATCTGCATCATAACCCAATTACCAATATACGAGTTCTAGCCCTTTATCAGATATTCAATAATAATTCAGATGATCATTTTCCACAAGATCTCCTTCCTCTTTTATAGTCTTAGGCCTTCCACAATACCATGGTCCAAAACCATAACATTTCAATACCATGAACCCAAAAACTAGGGATCAACACATCTGATGAGACGCCATGGTCAAAAACAACAAGTTCAAATCCCAAGAACTAACCACCATGGACCAAAAGTAAGTTCCCCAAAATATACGCGCTTTTGTAACGTATAACCCGTGTGTATACGCGTCTTCGTCTAGATGAACCTGGGTATATGACTTTTTCTTATTTCTGGGCGCCTGAACTGAGATCTGTCACCAAGTTGAGTTGCCATCAAGGAAAACACCTGTGCCATAGCTCCAAACCTGTGCCATAATGCCAACATTTTCTTCCTCTAGCAGACTGTACATGCCCTCCCAAGTAGATATGCCTGCTTCTTTGGTACAGGTGGTGTCTGTGAATAAGGGCATCATCTCTACTTTCTTAGCAACTGGAGCTTTTCCCTTCTTTCCCATTACGTTCTGCACACTGCTCTGTATATTGTTCTGCGTACTGCTCCTATAAGTTCACAAAATAGAGAACTAAGATATAATGAGAAAGATAACAAATTATGGTAAGCAATAAGGTGATGGGAAAGCTTTTAATTTCAAAATCATATAAAATATATCACCTACGTGAAATAACCTTTCGCTCATATCTAACTCTTTTCTCATAAACAACCATCAATAAAGCACTAAATTGACATTAATGCCCATAACTCGGTATCAGTTTATGAGAAATATCTTATTGAACAAAGAGCCCTGTTGATCTGCGATAAAACGATTTTGCGATTTGCTTCTCAATATCGGAGATTGCAATATCGCAGGATTTGGACGTTTATCTTATGTGGCACTGCAACATATGAAATTATTAGAAAATTATATATTACGCAGACTCAATACAATGCCCTCATACAAAGAGAGGGGTTGCCTTCTAGGGCAAAAAACCCTAAACTAAACATAAGTTCTACCGTCAGATCATCCGCTTAATGAACGACCCAGATTGACTATAAATTACTATACTTTTACAAGGCACCCCTCTGCGTGGAGGGGTGTACAAACTTCCTGGGGTATACATCCGGCTGAAACAAAGACCTCTGAATGATCATGCTCTACACACAATAATCTCCCACTTGGAGAATGATTGTAGCAACTCCACTGCTGCTTCATTTGCTGAACAATGACTCCTCTTTGGACTTGGCTGTTTCTCATCTTCATTGTCATCCTTGAAGACCAATTGACACTGAGCATATTCTCAGTTTCTCCTTGGTTACAACTTTTGTTGGCATATCTGCAGGATTTTGACTAGTGTGTATCTTTTCCAGCTTCAAATCTCCAACTTCCAATACTGATCATATGAAATGGTACTTGAGCTGTATGTGTTTAGTCGTGGAATGAAATTCTGAGTTCTTTGCAAGATGAATGGCACTTTGGCTATCACTATATAACATTCCCATATCATGCTCCTTACCCAACGCACGCATAAACCTTTGTAACCAAATCATTTCTTTACTAGCCTCTGTAGTAGCAACATACTCTACTTCTGTTGTTGAAAGTGCAACAACACTTTGAATTTTTGAAACCCAACTAACAGTTGTCCCACCAACAGTAAATACATATCCTGTAGTGCTCCTCCTATTATCTCTATCACCTGCCATATCTGCATCAAAATATCCCTGTAGGGAAATGTTTGAACCACCAAAGAATAATGCTTGATTTGTGGTACCTTTCAAATATCTGAGAATCCATTTCACTGCCATCCAATGTTCCTTTCTTGGATTTTTCATGTACCTACTTACAACTCCCACTGCATGTGCAATATCAGGCCTTGTGTAGACCATTACATACATTAAGCTTCCAACTGATGATGCATATGGAACTTTAGACATATAATCCATGTCTTCTTGGGTCTTTGGGCACATTTCCTTACTAAGTTTGAAATGGCTAGTAAAAGGTGTACTAACTGGTTTTGCGTTGTGTGTATTAAATCTTTTCAACACCTTTTTTATGTACTCATTCTGAGACAATGTTAATTTGTGATTTTTCCTATCTCTAGTTATTCTCATACTAAGGATATCTTTTGCAGCTCCCAAATCCTTCATTTCAAATGAATTTGCCAATTTTCTTTTGAGCACATTTATTCCTACATGTTAGACCTTGCAGCAAGCATGTCATCTACATATAATAACAATATAATATAGTTGCCATCATTTTTCTTTTTCAAATAAACACAATGATCAAAGTGACATCAAGTATAACCATGTTCAGACATAAACTTGTCAAATTTTAGATGCAATTGCCTTGGAGCTTGTTTTAAGCCATACAAGCTCTTCTTCAACCTACACACTAGTTTATCCTTCCCTTTTACCTCATATCCTTGTGGCTGCTGCATATATATCTCTTCCTCTAAATCCCCATGGACAAAGTTTGTCTTTACATCTAATTTCTCATGATGCAAATCTTACACTGCTACTAGACTTAAAATAGTTCTGATTGAAGTCATTTTAACAACAAGAGAAAATATTTCATCAAAATCAACACCTTTCTTCTTTGCAAACCCCTTCACCACAAGTCTAGCTTTGTACCTTTGTTTTCCTCCATCTTCTTCCTTCAGCCTGTAAACCCATTTATTCTTCAATGTAGTTTTTCGTGCAGGCAACCTGACTAATTCCAAGTCTGGTTATGCACTAAGGAGTCCATCTCTTCTTCCATGGCTACCTCCCACTTCTTCCTACTTTCAACCTGCATTGCTTTTTCATAACATTCAGGTTCACCAGAATTAGTCAACCATAAATAACATAATGAAGGAAAGTATTGTTCAAGGGGTGCACTTATCCTGGTAGATCTTCTAACACCACTTTTAGGTGTTTGGGGTGCTTGTTGCTATTGTTGTGGTTGTTGATTATTAGTATTTTCAGGCACCTTTACTTTTTTAGTGATTTCATCAAGAACTCTGTATTCCTTGTTTTCTTTTTCCTGTTTCTTTTCCTACAACTGGTTCTTATACAAGACCTTTTCATTGAATATTACATCTCTGCTCCTAGTGATATTATGATTTTCGTAATCATATAAGTGATAACCAAAATCATTAACACCATATCCAATAAAGGTACATTTCTTTGACTTTGCCTCAAGCTGTGTTCTATTTTCTTTATTAATATGGACAATGACCTCACAACCAAAAGGCTTAAAAAAGGAATAGTTTACCTTTTTCCCTGTCCATGCTTCCTCTGGAACACCATCTTCCAAGGAACTTGAAAGCCCTCTATTTATTAGATAAACAACAGTATCTACAACATCTGCCCAAAGCTGTAAAGGCAATCCTACATGTAATCTCATGCATCTTTCACGCTCCATGATTGTTCTGTTCATTCTTACTGACACAACATTTTCTTGTGGTGTTCTTGGAGCTGTCTTCTCTCTACAAATTCCATACTCTAAGGAGTACCTATCAAACTCTTTGCTACAACATTCACCTCCATTGCATGATCTGAGACACTTCAATTTCTTTCCTGTCTCAATCCCAACTAAAGCTTTCCATTTATTGAAAGTATCAAATACATTAGATTTATTCTTAATACAATAAATCCAAGTTTTTCTAGTTGCATCGTCAATGAAAGTAACATAATAATGAGAGCCACAAAGAGATGATACCTGAGCAGGTCCCCATACATCTGTATGCATAAGCTCTAATTTTTAGATCTTATTTTCTTTCCCAACTCTAAGAAATCTGACTCTCTTCTTTTTTCCATAAATGCAATTCTCACAGAAGTCCAAATCAACATTCTTCAAAATCGGCAACAAATTCCTTGAGTGAAGAATCTTCATCCCCTTTTTGCTCATGTCTCCAAGCCTATGATTCCATAATACTAAATCTACTCCTTTGGAAGTTGAAGCATTAACAGAGTTAGAAATACCATTGCATAAATACAATGTACCAACCTTTTCGCCTTTTGCTATTACCAGGGCTCCTTTGGTGGCCTTCCAAGATTTATCTATGAAATTTGTCACACAACCTTAACCGCCTAACTGCCCTGTTGAAATCATATTTTTCTTTAGATCTGGAACATGCCTTACCTCCTTTAGTAGCCATTGGCTTCCATTCTGCTGTTTTACAAGAACCTTACCCATTCCAACAATTTTAAAGGGTTCATCATCACCCAAGCAAACTGGTCCAAAATCTCCTTGAACATAGTGATGAAAGTATTTCTTATCAGGTGTGGCATGGTATGAGGCCCCTGAATCTACCACCCAGGAATCAGTAATATTTTCAAAAGAAAGAATCAAAGCATCTTGTAACACCTCACCTGTCACATTTTCTTCATGATTGTTTTCTTGTTGTGAATCTCCTTCTTTTCCCTTCCAAGATCTATAGTCTTTCTTTAGGTGTCCTTTCTTTCTCCATTTCCAGAACATTATCCTCGATCTGGACATGGATCTGCCTTTCCTTGATTTACTACGATATCCTGAGCTCTTTCCTCTTTCCATTTTTCTTCCCCTAGACTCTACACTAAAAGCATTACCTGATGTCCCACTGGAGCTTTTCCATTTCATTTCCTTGCTAAGGATAGCACCGACAACATCATCAAACTTTAAACTACTAGATCCAGAAAAAGAGTTACTAATGGCCATTACGAAACCATTCCAACTTTTTGGCAATGAGCACAAGAATAAAAGAGCTCTAACTTCATCATCAAAGTTTACCCCCATAGAACATAACTGAATTATAATAGTATTAAAATCATTTAAATGGTATGCAATAGATCCACCTTTTGACATCTTCATAATAAATAATCGTTTCATAAGAAATACCTTGTTTGAGGCTGAGGGTCTTTCATATACTTTCTCCAATGCCTTAATCAAACCCTCTGTCATTGTTTCCTTTGAAATGTTGAAGGTGACCAACACTAAGAGGCATAGCCATACTGTTCTGAGTTCATTTCTATCAGGAAGGTTCCATTCTTCATCTGTCATACCCATCGACATCTTTGTTTTTCCGCCCCATGGTAGGTACAAATATTTTTGATACAGATGATCTTCCATCTGCATCTTCCATAGTGAGAAGTTTTGGCCATTAAATTTCTCAACCCTAAACTTACCATCTTCTGCCATTGCTCCCACTCAAATGAGGAACCCTTCTTTCCTGCGAGTTTATCAGCCAAATAGACCTTCAGCTCTGATACTACTTTTTAGAAAATTATATATTATGGAGCAATGGAACACATAAAATATTGCAGAAATATAAACGCGAAAAATGCATAAAACAAGAGAGACACAGATATACGTGGTTCACTCAGTTTGGGCTATGTCCACCCCGAATAGCTAGTCCTTCCTTTCTATTATCTAGTGAAATGAAGAGACACAACCTACAATAGATCTGTTGTAATATCTTCTGTTTTCTCTCATAGTCTCATCTCTCTGTTTCTTTTTCAGAGAATACACATCTATTACATAGCCTCAATACAATGCCCTAATTCAAAGAGAGGGGTTGCCTTCTAGGGAAAAAACCCTAAACTAAACATAAGCTCTACCGTCAAATCATCTGCCTAATGAATGGCTCAAATTGACTAGAAATTACTATATTTTTACAAGGCAATTTTACATTTTTTTTAAGCTTCGGGGGAACTATCCCCGAAACCCTTGCCGGGGGGCCATTGGCCCGCAGACCCACCAGTTGGGGGGGATCAGCCCCCTCGAACCCCTACGAGGGGGACAAGTCCCACCCGCACCCCCCTGCGTGGAGGGGTGTACAAACTTCCTGGGGTATACATCCAACTGAAACAAAGACCTCTGAACAACATGCTCCACACCCAACAACTTCTTATTGACATCAGCTCATTATCCAAGAAGTTGACTTAAAAACACCCCTTTTATAACTTTGAAGCTTGCATGCCTCAATGGCAAGTTTCTCACTTCCAGCGATAGGTTGACATTAGTGGCCTTCGACTGAAAGATTTTGTGTGGTGTTCGACATCGGATCATATATTCACACCACGTGAATTGTACTGTAGTACGTTGAGGGTCATTATCATTATTCGTGATTCCTCTCATGTCTTTTAACAACTCACATTATTGGCTGGTAATCAGGTGATGTCTTTCCATGTTCGACTTCAGAACATTTCTTCACATGGATTGACTTGTACATCGGGCAAAGAAAGAATGAGTTTTGAAGACCCTAGATCTAGTTTTGTCCATCTAGGCTACAATATATTCACGGATATGAAGACATCAAATGTACACAGAGGCTGCACAGATGGTCATCTGAGCCAGGGATGATGAATCTACATTTGAAGAATCACCAGCCTACATATGCAGACAACTATCTTTTCTATGTACATGAAATGAATTTATAAAGTTGGGCATGGGAATGCCCACCGCAACTAGATAATGAAAATTATATTATGAGGATGTATTGTATTGTATCTTATATAGGTCACCTTCTAGTTTCAAAACCTCAGATCCTCATGATAAAGCATTTCACCTTACATCAAAAGATTTATGACTTCATGCTTTAGGGGGCAACTGTTATAGACATATTTGGGCACTTCAACCCCAATCTTATATGTCAACAAACTAGGGCTCTTTAACCCCTAAAAGAGTTGTTTCATACCCTAAAAGGTCATGGTCAACCAATTACATCATTCCCCAAAAGTTACACCTAAAAAACCATCCAGAATTGGCCTGAACTGGACCATACTAACTGTTCCACTGTTCGAGTGCGATGCATACTGACTTCTACACTAGCTAGGTGCGATGCATACTGATGAGGCCTTATATAGGGTAAGATGAGTGAGGACGGAAAAATGTCCAAGACATTTTGCTAAGTGGATGCTCATGGAATCTTCTAGAAACTTCTCCTATGACACTTGCCTCTGTGAATTCTCCTAGGGATGAGTAAGAGATCCAAGAAATCTCCAAGTGGAACAAAATGCAACAAGTGGAATGACACTAATCAAAAACCCAAAGATGACTCACACCCTTGCACACATCTATAAGTGGATCCCTCAACTGAGGGATCTAGAGGTTGGATTTTTGTAATTTGTAAGGAAGTGGAGATAGTTTGTATCTAAGAAGGAGGATTGTATTGTTGGTGTGATCTTGCTTTTCATGAGGTGAAAAGGGCTTTGATGCTGGGAGGATGATGCTGGATCAAATAGTTGGGTTGTAATTCTCCCTCTTATTTAATGAAGTTCTTCGAGTCTTCTTCCATACAATTGTGCTATTGTGAGTGTTATTATTTGTAAATGCTATTTTGTTTTCATTGTATTTTTTATTATGCAATGCTAAGGATATAATAGATCAAGATGCTTTGACAGTTCTTTGTTACTGTGTCTCTACTTGTACTCTTCAAGCGAGATAAGTATGGGGACGAGTTGCAAGCTATATCAAAGGGGAGAGAGATCAAGAAAGGGGTCTAGTGAAATATCTCAGTTGGTTCCTTTGTTTCTCTCTTATCTATCATACATAGAAGAAATCATGAATTTTTTAAAACTATTTGTTGCTAGGGTAGCTACCAAACCTAGAGGGCTAGTCAATTGAAAAGACACTAGTTTTCCTAGAAACAGTGGGTGGCCACCAATATCCACCTGGATCAGTGGGTGGCCACCAATATCCACCTGGATCATTCCTCCCCCCTTAGCAAGAAATAGTCTGCATTGCATTGAGTTCCTCCATGAGATGAGGAAACTTTTTCTGAAATTGGTCCCCAATTAACCACTCGCCCTCGTCAAGGAGTTGGCCTGCTTTGAAAACTTGATACAGTCATATCTTTTGCTAGCGAGTGTGCTTGATCCGCATGTTCATGATCAGATCAGTTGGAGCTTGTTCTGCAATGTTGGTGTGAGCTGTTCTACAATGTCGGATTTTTGTAGTAATGGTGGAAAGTATGGCCGAAGGCAGTCCACATTGAGCACTGGTTGCAGGCCAAGGAATGGGGGAATGTTGAGTTCAAATGCATTGTCTCCCACAACCTTGTTAATGGTTTATGGAACATATTAAATTTATCTGTGTTTCTAATAGGCACTAGTAAGGCGTTCCTTTTGCAAATGCAACCAAACTTTGTTGCCCACCTAAAACTTGTGTGGCACTCGATGTTGATCATGTTGCTACTTGTACCAGAAATTTGATTTCTTCAGAATGTCATGGACTTGCTCGCAGATATGTTGGATTTGCTCAATGAAGTTGTTTTCCTTATCTGTTTCAAAGTGGACATGAGCTGAATCTGCCTGAGTAGCTACAAATGGCATGGCCAAATCAATGGGACATAGTGGCTGGAATATCAAGCCCACCTGAAAAGGGTTGTGACTAGTCGAGCTGTGGAGAGCCCCATTATAGCTGTGATGAATGCAGGGGAGGCTATCATCCCATTTGTGTGGATGGTTTGAGTTGTACATGTGGAGAATGTGTATGATCATTCTATTGGCAACCTCTGTCTGGCGATCAATTTGGGGATAGAAGGCTGTGAACTTAGTGAGTTTGGTGTCTAGCATCGACTAGAGACTAGACCAAAATGTACTGAGCAACCTATTGTCTCGATCTAACATGATAGACTATGGGATCCCAAAGTGTACCCATAGTCATTCAAACAAGAGTTTAGTAGTGGCTTCTATTGTGATATTCTTCTTGCAAGTCGCCATAATGGCCATCTTTGAGAACCTATCGACCACCACAAAAACAAAGTCATTTACATGCTTAGTAGAAGGAAGGCCCGACATGTAATCCATGGATATGGATTTCCAAGCTCGACTAGGGGTAGGCTATGGCGTATACAGGCCTTGCTTCTTCATGGTTGGGTTGGCAATGGCACGAGAAGTGCAGGATCTGATGTACTTCCCAACATCCTGTCGAAGATTCAGCCGATAGAAATACATTTACAATACTGCTACCATTTTCTCGACCCCGAAATGCCCAGCAACTTGATTGTAGTGTGTTTCCCAAATCATCTTCGCACGCTTGCTTGAAGGAACACAAAGGTGACCCAGGTGGCATAACAGGGCATCCTGGAGGTGAAAATATAGAACATGCTAACCGTCCAAGAGTGTCTGGTATGTGTGGCCAAATTTTGGGTTTCTTTTATAGAGAAGGGGCCAATCAAAAGTCTCATGCCTACAAGAGTTGAGGACAGTGGTTAACGCCATGATTGGTGGTCCACTGAGGCAATCTACAACATTATTAGTGCTTCCCTTCTTACACTTGACATTCAAATGGAACTATTGCAAGTATGTGGACCACTTTTGATGGCGATCATTCTGCAACTTCCCTTGTGTCTGTATGAACTGCAGGGGACTGTAGTCTATGTGGATAACCATTTCCTTCCCCAAAATGTAATGCTTCCATTGTCGGCAGGCCTACACAATGGAATACATCTCTTTGTCATAAGCGGGATACTTCTAGACCGTGTCTTAATGTGTCTCACTGTGATATGCCACTAGATGCTCGTGTTGAGTAAGGACTACCCCAATAACATAGTCAAAGGCATCTATCTCGATCTCAAATGGTTGTTGCAAGTCTCATAATGTGAGCACTGGTGTCAAGCAGAGGTGATGTTTCAACTCTATGAATTCCTTCTATTGAGATTCAGACCAAAGAATTTTTGTGTTTGCTCCTCCCTTGGTAACTTCAGAAAAGGGCCAAGGGATATGAGAAAATCCCAACACAAACCTGTGGTAGAAGCTAGAAAGACCTAGAAAGGTGCGAAGATTTGTTAGAGTGGTTGGAGATGGCCAATCTCGAATGAGTTGGACCTTGGTTGGATCCACATCCACCACCTTTTCATCAATAATGTATCCCAAATACTAAACTTGGGTCATGCAAAAAGTGCATTTCTCCAAATTGGCACATAAGTTGTGTTGCCACAATTTTTGGAGAACCTGTTGGATGTGGCGGAGGTGCTCTTCCCAACTCTAGCTGAAGATCAGGATGTCATCCAAGTATACCACTACAAATGAGTTGGTGAATGGCTGAAAGATGTCATCCATTAGCCTCATGAGGGTTGCAAGAGCATTCAACAACCCGATAGGCATAACCAACCATTTAAAAAGGTCCTCCTTGGCTTTGAAGGCAGTCTTCCACACATCAGAGGGTTCGATTGGTACTTGATGATATCCTAACTTCAAATCGTTTTTGCTAAAATATTTTCCTCCCTTCAGTTGGTCCAGAAGGTCATAAATCCATGGGATCAGGCACCTATTCCGGACAATGATCTTGTTCAATGCCTGATAGTCAATACAAAGTCTGCAAGTCCCATCCTTCTATTGTACCAACACGATTGAGCTCCGACAAGGCGATGAACTCGGTTAGATGTGACCTTTATATAGCAGCTCTTGAACCTACCTCTTGATTTCATCATTCTCCAAAATGGAGCACTAGTAGATTGGCCCATTGGCCAGTGGTGCACCTAGGGTTGTATCGATGGAGTGCTTGACTTGATAGTGAAGAGGAACTCCTTCGGGCGAGGTGAAGATGTCCTTGTACTCCTCCACAACCTTGTGCATCTATAGTTGTCATGCAGAGGGGCCCTATCTAGAGGTCATGGCCACCGTCTTCCTCTTTCCTTTAGGGCATATCATCAGGAAAACAAATTTCCCTGTTTTGGAAATGAGCTTACTGCATTGTTTTGTAGTAACCAAGGAGATGTCGGTAGGCAGTGCTACCTCCGGTATCCTATACAACTTATTTCCCAAAGTAACAATAACAATGTGAGGCCTTGACTCATATACAACATGTCACTTCCACAAGTATGGTTCACCTAATAATACATCACAAACATCAAGGGGAGAAACATCACACAATACGTCATCTGTGAAGGGTTCGATGTTGTATGGAAGGCAACACTGTTGGCTCATGTGAAGATCCCAACCTTGGTGAAGCCACCCGATGGTGTATGGTTTTGGATGTGCTGTGGTCAGTAAGCCAAAATGAGGTTCTTTTGGCTCTCGCTATTGACAATGAACAATAGCAAGGAGCCCTTTACCCACATGTGGGAGTGGAAGAGACACTCCTCCTCCTTTGAATCTTTGGATTCCTCCTTCTGGATCTTTGTGGTGGAAACTCCGGCATTAGGCTCCGCATCAATAATTTTCTTCCCTTTGTCATTCCCCTTATCCAGTTCTGACTCAGATTCTGAACATGCATCTGATTCAGAAGACTTTAGCTCGGCCACCAGTGACTGCTTGGTCCGACACTCACTTGTGTTGTGAGTGGAGATCTTATGGATATCACACCACCTTCCTATGTCCTTCTTCGGCTTCACGATGTTGTTCCTTGCTTGCAACTTTGGTGGGTTGTTTTGGGCCACCCCACCTTGGCTTTGTCCTTTGTTCAGTAGTTTGCGGGTACCTTTCCCTTCCTTTAGATTTGTAGATCCAAAGTTTCACTTCTTTTGTTTAAACTTCGTCTTGATCTTGGCAGTGTATTAGTATGTCGTGCCAAGAGAGGAGATGTCCAGGAACTCCATCTTATCCTGGATGTACCTATGTAGGAAGTCACGGTATTTGACTACCATATGCAGCTTAGAATCCTTGATACCCAACTTTTTGTGAAGGGTATGAAAAATATTAGTAAACTTTAGCACGTCTTAGTCTCTTCCCTTCCGCATTGTGGTCCACTTTATGTATTTATCCTCATAGCTTCTCATAGGGTAGTACTGCTCCTTGATGGCATTCCAGAATGAATTCCATGTGGGTGTGCCGGAAAAAAGTGAGGCAGTACTTTCATCCTTCTGCTTGCAATAGGTTTCCCACCAATCCTTGATGTGGGGGGTAGCTTTGAGAAGAACAAAAGTAATATTTTCTCAGCCAGAAAAATCATGAAGAGAAAAACACCCTTCTAGCAGATTTAACCATTTATCTATAGCTTCTACATCTATTTGACCCTCAAATATGGGAATGTCAAAGTTAACTTGTACCTTAAAGGGTGTGGTACTTCCAGAGTAGTTGCTAGAAGTAGATTTGTCACCCCTAGGTAGTCGTTGAAGGGTCTGGGGAAAGTTGTCCATCATCGCATTCCATTGTCACTCGAGGGCCTCTTTGAGTAAGATTTTGATAGGATCTCCTGCCCCCTCATGTTTATTTTCATCTGCCATGGGAGGCAATTAGGATTTGTGAGGATGGTCTTGCAAAGGTTCAACCAATTCAAGCCCTAATTCCTTATATCCCGATCTCGTTGGGGACATGCAAATAAAAACAGAGAAAGAGCAGATTGCTCTGATACCACTAATCCAGATTTGAAAAGGAATGCAAAAAATTATAGAGATAACCATAAATATAGAGATACAATAGAAATAATACTTCATTTCATTAATGTAAAACACTGAAATATGCTTACAAACAGAAATGGAAATAAACTAGGTCGGGTAATGCTAGCTTATCTCTAAGGAGAGATGTGGAGGCTACATGCCTCTGTAATATCTTACAATGAGGCTCTAAGGCCTATTTATCATTGAGAGACAATGAAAAACCCTAAACATCCAAAACCCTAACCAGAGGAGATGAATCGTGAAACTATGGGCCCCATTTTGGGTAAATTGGTACATCAACTTCCTAGGGTTGTAACATTGGATCTCTGTTTGACGTGCACAATTCATCACTAGAAAGATCAATCTAGGACTACATATTTGGGATGAGAAACATTGGTCCATGGACCCATTTTGCTCCCACTTTTCGCAAAAAACGTAGTTTAGGGCCTCAAAATGACTCAGGAAGTTCAAGACCCGAAAAACTTCCAATAATAGTAAATTGTGCTACAAACAAGGAAACTAGAAAACTGAAAGAACTAATGGTGCGGGTACAAGTGGAATTGGCGGGTGGCCACCAATATCCAACTGGATCACTTGTCCACATCATAGTGTTTTTTAGGATTCTACCATGTCCTTTTTCCTTCATTTTGCTTTATTCTATTTCGTTCTCTCGCAAAATATCGATGTACATCATTTTTCTTATTCTAATACAGTAATTATAAAATTCTTCTTTCTTGTTGTCATTGTTGATAAAACAAGGATGAGATGGAAAAATGGAAGATGATGCAAAAACATGTTGTCTATCAATATGTTTAAACTAAGTCATGGCTTGGTAAATAGAAATGAGTTTAGTATCATAGTGGAAAATTGGATATTATTTATATATATCAAAATTCCACGATTTTATTGATTTCAATTTGTAACTTTTGTATGTTGAATTGTAGATTAGGAAGATGTTAATTTCTAGAGGAAGAGTAAATATATTCTGGTTGTTTAATGTGTGCAAGTGTGACTTGAAGCTTCTAGTGCTGGATGCAAATCCTCCTACTGATGGTCCAACCATTACCTTAATGAGAAGACAGTTGGAGAAAAAAATGTAGCTTATATTTTGGTTTTATTTCTAGGTAGCTAACCACTTGTTGGAGAGGGTTTGACACACGTGTGAAAACCTCCTCTAAAAGTATCATAAAATACGTCATAAGTCTTTCTTGGATTCCACAGTTTCACTATTTGTATCCTTTTGGGGATTTTGGGCTTGAATATCATTCCTGAGCTCAAACCCACAATTATTCATTATAGGCTCTTCCTTCAGCTTGTTTTTCCTAAGATGTATTCATTACCTTTTGTAGAGGGGTCATTCTTTTTTCTTGTCGATAATTCCAAAAGACTTCTCTGAAGAGGTAAAAGAGTCAATTCACGAAGAATTTGATATGATACCACAATCCACTTGGAATATGCTTTACAAGTTTTTGGTAGGAAAAAGCACAATTTGTGAACAAAGGCTCTTAGAATGAGATTCATTTCGCAAGACTAATAAAATGAAAATAGGAAGGGATGTATCATTTTAGATTAATCAATGTTCTCCTTTATTCCACAAGAAACTTCCCTCATGGTCTTGATTCATAATCACAGATCCTTTCAGAGAGGTGAGGTAAGAGTTTTGATGGCTACCTCCGTTAACTCCTATATAAAAGTGTTCCAAATTATCATCTTGGCATGGGATACCTCTTCTTTATCATTAGCTAGTTCCACTTGAGCCTTCCTATAGTTCTCATATGTGGTATCACTTCTTATTTCCAATTCAAATCCTGTCTTATAAATCAAGAGCAAGGAGTGAAATTCTTTCCTTCCAAATCTCTTGTTGTTATAAATATTTACATTTTTTGAAGAATTTATTAGTTTTTTTTTGTCTTTTAATTTTGGAACATCAATGGTACTAAATCCACTATTTGCATTATTTAGTTTGAGGACTTAAGTGAGAGAATTTATTTTGTAGCCATTTGCATATGCAGAGGATGCTAACTAGCAAGCTATGATTGAACTTTTACAATAAAATGGTGCAGAATCTTTGGTAAGTTTTCTCTCATAGTGAATTTTTTTTAAGTACATATTTATTGTTGACAATTTGACCCTTGATATGTGTTATGATTCTTAGTTAAGATCTTACATCCTCTCTCTTTCTATTTGTTCTTTATCATCAACATCAATTTATTCTTTTGGACATCGGAAGGTAAACTTTCCCAAGATTACTTTGAAATTGTGAAAGGAGTACTATAGAATTAGAGGACTAATCCTATATTGATAAATCCAACCAACATAAATTATTTTTTGGGGCTTTGACCCTTTCCTAAAAAGAAATATTTGGAATTGATCAAGTGTCAAACTACAAAATAAATTATGCTGGGACACTTTTGTAAAACTTAAAAATATATTTGTTGAATATCATATATATGTGCTTTATCCATTTAACTATTATTTTATCTTATTATGAAATTAAAAATTGAGGCCTGGGCAATCAATGCAGTAAACATCTAAGGTGTCTTTCATGCTAGTTTTTAAAATTCACTTGTTGCCTTGTAGGGAAATTTATTACAATTTTTGCACATTGTCTCATCCCAATTGAATATTTTTATGTAACACTTCCATTTCAATGAAATGAGTGCTCAAAAATATCTAGTTATTGCAAAAAAGTTTTTGCTTTTTCTAAAAAAATATGTGTTCTTCATCAAATAATTACATAGATCTTTGTTTTAGATTTTTAGATTTGTGATAAAAAAATCACAGTGAAACTTTTCAGATTGCCATATTTATTATATTTGCACAAAACTAATTTATTAAGCTCATAATGCTTTGAATGTATCATATGATTATCAAACTGAATTTTATATCCTTGCTTTTTGTGTTGTTTTCTAAATCTTTGAATAATATTATGTGTAAGGGAAATCATCGTAGTTGTTTGGAGGCCAAGATCCAACCTATTGATCATTATGTTAATAGGAGATTTATTTCATCTGGACCATAGGGATCATGGAATATTGGGGTAGGCTACCCACCCACATGTATGGGTAACCATAGGAGACATTTTTTCTTCTATGATGCAGTTTGTGAGCCAACTACCATACATTATCTATTATATATATATATATTTCTTTCAATTTGTTTTCACAAGTTATTTACTACTTGAACTTTTTGGCATGTAAATTAGTTAGCATGATTGTGCCTAATTTTTTCCTAAAGGTTGAATAATAAGTCCTAAGGTGTTATTTTTTATGGTCATGTTTTATTTACTTTGTTTATACGTGTCATCTCGTCACATACTGTCCACTAATGCCCAACTGAAGAAGAATTTTTCAATTTTCTTTATTTTCTGGAGAAAAATGACATTGGTATTGTTGATGTTGAGGTATATGTTGTATAAATTATTTATAGCATAATTTACTTTATATTTCAACATTCATCATCTTTCATGTCTTATACTCTGCTTTGTATCCTCTTTGATTTTCAAAAGAGGAACTCGGCGTTAATGGTAAGAAGCGGGAATTGAAGAAAGAGGAGAACAACAACACTTGAATCACAAATGCATAAAGAGAGAGAGAAGATAACCAATCTAGTGGTACCCTTAAAGCTAATATCCCAAAGAGGACACACATTTACAAACAGATGGTTAAGTCTTTAGAGTTGGTGAATTCACCTATACTGCCTTGGCAACACACTGATAATGTTTTGAACTGATGAAACAATATTTCATGTGTAAATTGTAGTCCAACCAATATTAAGCTGGAAACTATTATTGTATTACTTTAAAGTTTTATATAATATACTTTATGTGGTTGAAAATATTTATAGTTTCACTCAACATTATTTAGTATTTTAATTAATATATGTAACTATGTGTTTTTGTATTAGATAAATATGCACATTGTATGGAATTTTTTTAATTTGGTCACAAAAGCATACTAATTAATTTATGTTGATTAATAGTGAACACATAAATTCAATATAAAACTATTAAATTAATAGTCTATATTGATTAATGATGAACACAAATAAACCGAGTATACGACTAAATTAGTTGTTTATAATGATTATTAATGACAGTAAATGGAATGAATATAAACAACTAAACCATTAATTTATATAATGAATATGAAACTATTAAAAAATGATAAATGAATACCAAAAATGATAAATTTGTGATAACAAATGAAGATTAAATTTTGCATATATATGACTATTAATAGCTAATTTATTATCTTATAACACTACCGAAATTCAATCATATTTCTTTGGTCACTAATTGGCTTCAAACGATGACTAAAATTTACCTATATGTGACTATTAGTAGCTAATTTATAGTATCCTATAACACAACCAACATTTTGGTCATATTTATTTATTTATTAATTGGTTTTCTCGGGCGATTATATAGTAATATATTTTCTTGTATATTTTGTCATTAATTGTGGTAATTAATGTATAAATCATTGACTAAATTAATGACCAAATTTATGAATACATATACTACTAGATAATAAAATTGAGACAATCAATTAATGATTAAGCTAAAAATGATTTAAAGTTGGTCACTTGCTAAGATACTGTAAATTAGCTACTATTGGTCACCGACTAAAAAATGGTCATTTATATGCAAAATTTAGTAGTTTTTTAGTAAATAATTAGTCATTTTCTACTAGTGATCATAAATCCAGGAAACCAAAAGATACTGAGCTACCAAAATATTGGAAGCATGTGTTAAATCAGACCCAATATTTGTATCAATACAAGGGTTTTAGTCTGCTAAATGATTGAAGCATCTGTAAACACTCAAGAAGAGAAATTATGTAAGGAAGATAATTAACTTCAAAACATACATAAGAGAGATGAGAAGTTAATCAATTTCAAAAGAGTTAAACATAGAGAAATCCCCTAACCCAGAATGGCCTTTATCTTGATAATCAGAATGATAAATTATAAGGTTGTAAAGGTCCAAAAAATATGTGTGCTCCAACCCTTGGTATAATACAAGGGATTCACATAAAACGGGACTAACCAAGCATGAATCCTTTATCTAATAAGAAATTATATCTTGAGGATCAATAATATTAACTTAAAAATGGTGAATTTCCATTAAAGGTAAGCTCACACCCAGTGGAGGGATGTTAAGGAAATAATTATGCGACAAAATTTGGATCCAACGTAGTTGGATGATCTCGACAAGATTGTGAGAAACTGACATAACCATTAGTAGGGGCTCAAGTGCCTCTACTTATTGACATGTCTCAAACATTTCTGATAGTGGATCATCAAATTTGGGTGGCTTAGAAAAAACAACAAGTAGGCATGCACTACTGCCATCAAATGTGCCAGTGAAGGCACTATTAGTGCCATTGGTTTGATCATATTGAAGATTAGGTATATTAGACTCTTGATGGGCAGAGAATTTAAATGTAGCAACAAATTATGAATGATATATTCAAACTTTTCATCCTTTGATTGTAGAATCACACCATCCTATACCTGATTGGAATCACCATGACCAATTGGATAAAGGTATAAGGGATTTAGAACGATTTTTGGTATGAAAAAATTATCAAACATGTATGGGTAAAATGAGTAGTGTGCTAGAGGTGACAAAGGATGAAAAGACTTAGAAGGAGGAGAACCAATTATAACTAAACTACATTGAACTTGCAAGAATAATGGATCAATATCATTCTCATCAACATAATCGTAAAAAACAAGAATACCAATATAACATTTATATTGATCTTGCTTTCCTTCAATAGGGTACATCAAAGATTCAAAGACTTGACAACTTAACTTTTTAGGTTTGTCATTTGAAGATGTATGGATCAAAGGAATTTTAGGGTAATTTCAAATTGAATGAGTTTCCCAACCAATACATGAAGATTGTAAACTATGAGAAACAATTTTTGGATTGATACCTTGCAAATATAAGTCATCTAAAGAAGAAAATATTTCATCTAATTTACTTGGGCACTCATCACCATTTGTATCAATGGAAACATGAATGTCAAGGTGATGGTTTTCAAAAGTCTCAACTTGAATGAAATGTTTAGAATCATTTGACAAGTAATCAATGTTAGAAGATCGATGATTAACCAAAGATGCAAAATTATCATCTTGAAAGAGAGAACAAAGATAGGACATATCTTGAACACTTTCACACTCTACATGTGAAATGAAACTACCTTGTATATGATCACTTGAAACAACAAGTTGAACATCATTGAAAGTTAAAATAGGTTGATCAAGTAGATCATGAAACAAGGAATCATGAAACATAGATGGTAGAGGTTTTAGAGTATCCATGTTTTCAAATGGATGAAATTCAAAATTGGGTTTTCGTGTATTAATTGACCTTGAAAAAACAAGGCATCAACTTTCACTCTAGGCTCCACGCAATTACTGAACCATTCCAAGTTCTCCTCAATAGGACCTAAATCATGAGAAGAGGATGAAGGTTCAATAGACATATAAAAAACTTGATTTTTATATTTCCCAACTTCAACATCATCACTAAGAGGAACCCAAATTGTTATCGGAAAATGAGGAGGAAAAAGAACAAGAGGAATAGTAGGTTCCTCCTATAAAGTTAGAGGTGTCTCATGGTTGAAAGAAGTTGGGAGAGTGGAATCATGTGGGTGTTTGGATACAAAATATTTCAAAGTGAGTAACATGAAACTTTGAAAGTTTTCCATGATGAAATTTGAATCAATCATTCCTCAGGGAATTCATAACAAAGGTGAAGAAACCAATTCATGAAATCCTCTATATATTCTTCATGTTTCATTCTAAGAAATCGATTCTATCACATATATCTTGATAATAATACCTATCAAAGGCTTCATGAAGCTCCTTAACAAGCTTCTCAAATGAATGGAGATAAGTAGCAGGTAATGTATGACATCAATTCTTTACGCAACCTTCAAATGTGAGAGTGAAGAGTCCAGCCATGAAATCATTACACTATATTCCATCACTAAGAAAAAAATTATCAAATTAAAACATATGATCAAAGACAGTTAGTTAACCCTCACCATCAAACTTAAAATTGAGACAAGTAGTGAATAATTTCTACGGGGATGGTAAGATCAAGCTCCTTGGAAAAACATCCCGGGATTATGATTTGGGGCAAACCCATTTAAGATGAGATATTCATAATAGACTCAATGGTCATAGCTTGTCATTTTTCCTCCTTTTAGCCCTAAAATGTTGATGGTGCTAAATACCGCCAATATACAAGGGGTCTCCTTGATGTGAAGTCCAAATTAGACCTCACACCATTTGGAGTATGAGCCCCATTTAAAGTATCAACCCAACCACCATAACTATAGGTTTTACCTTTGTTTCAATGGATAACAAAAGAGATTATGCATGTAACCATTGAATAAGCAAGTAATTTGATTGTGAAACACTGATTGCAATGTGTAAAAGGATACCTTTCCAAAAGGATAAAATAGTGAGCCTCTGCAAGGGAAGTAGTAGCACTAACCTAAGAGAGGAACAAAAGAGCAAGGAAATATTTGTTAGTTATCCAACAAAATATTTCACATATATACAATTATCATTAAACCAAATACAACACATATTGAACAAGATAAGTACCAAATCCAATGAAATAGTCCAGTTTCCTTAGTACATGTGATCAAAACACAAACCACAAACATATAAATAATAGGCTTACTACATTCATGATACATTCATGAAAATGTGTTGTCTCATTCAATTTTTTATTATTAAGTGAAATATCCAAGTTCACAATTACAATGGTGAGCCACTAGTTTTAATAGTGGAACACTGAGTCACTTATTTCTTCTCCAAAAGAGTTTTACCTCTTATGCCAAGTTGAAGAAGCCAAAGCTAGCTCTCTAAAGCCTAAGCCTCCAAAATCCCTTTTCTTGATTTATGAGGTTTCTTTTATAACAAGATGAATTACCTTTCATATCCCCATGACTCTTGAACTACCCTCATGACTCTTAGACTTCCAATGTGACCTTCGAAATTCTATAGGACTTTTGGACGTTCCCAATGAATCTTGAACTTGTATTTGACTCAATTTTCCACATGTGAATTTTCATATTTCACATGTCACTCTTGGGATATGACTCATTAAAATTTTTCCTTTTCTTGAAAATACATCGTTACATTCCACATGATGATGTGGCATGACACGTGGACACATTTGACATGGTGATTACACCTGTAAAAGACATAACATGGCAGTGATGACATGGAATTCGTGATGAGGTGGTAATGCCAAGATACTCTCATTTTTGTTATGTCTTAGATTTCTTTGTGATAGATATGATCAGTATGTCATCTTCATGAAAGGTTTAATTTTATCTTCACCTTCACACTCCAAAGCGTCTTTGATCAACATCAGGACCTTTTGAGTTATCACACAAAATCTTCAGTCTGCCATGGTCCAAGATGTGCTTCATGTCTTCATGCCATTTCTTCTTTTTGCTTCTCCTCTACCACTACTTCTTTGTCTATTCTTCTTAGTATCCTCCTTGAGAATCAACTTGTCATTCTAAGAGGGTACTCCTACCAATGAATGTCACTCATTACAAGGAAAAATCAATCTTGAAAACATTTATCCTATCTCTACCCAGCTCATGGAAAAATTTTCTTATGATAGACCCATGTGAGGGCTGAAAGAGGAAGACTTGAGAAGGAAGGCATAGTTTAACCCAATAGTGATTGAAGGGAGCACCACTTTTCACTATTACTATGACATGTTCTATGAAGAAGGTGCTCTCTAAGGTCCAATCCATTGGTCAAGAACACGAAATAAGGTTGATGAGCTTGTTGATGAAGATTGGGCCATGCGCTAGGAATGAAAGAGAGGAATAGTATTTCAACACAATTTGAATTCAAAAGGATTGAGAGGAGGCCATACTAAGAATTTTTATTATGCCTTGCACTTAGAGAGAGAGGCTTGATAAAGTGTTCATCCCAAAGGGGAATAACAACAAACAAGGTTGAGTGATTGTTTCTTGAGACTATTCTATGCGCTAAAAATAAGAGGATGCTTAAAAGGAAATTATGTTTACTTCAACAAGGGCTCATTGTCCATCTAGAATGCACCTTTTCTCTTGTGCTACTGTATTTTGGATCAATAGTGATTAACTATTCATCTTAAATTTGATTTTCACTGAGGAAGGCAGTGGGAGGTTGGGTCACTTAGCCTAAGGAATGCTTAACTTCATGAGTAGGGAGGAGGGCCTTTTAGTTGTGTAGATTTATTTTGCAAGGGTATGGAGTAGGTCCTTTCTGTCAGCTAGAAGTGCTTTATGTGCCATGTAAGACAAAGGTGATCAAAACTTACTGTACTTAGTCAGTATGAGCAACATGGGTTAGGTAACCATCCATAGAAGATTCATAATGTTTAATGATAGGAAAACATATTAGTAAAATTTAGTGCACAAGCATTCGAGGGAAAGGTACGATTAAGGAGGCTCATGAATAGGTTGTTCTCATCACTTGGTGAAGGGTTGAATCTTTTGTAACTTGTATAGGGTATTAAGACCAAGAAGAGTTCCAAAATGGTTGTGAGGAATGAATAGAGAAAGAAAGGGAAAAATCATATGAATAATAATCAAACATGAATGACACACATGAATTCCATTAATACAAGCTGAGAGAATGCACGAGACTCACGAAAAACAATTGCGAGTCGAAATAAGAGTAAAGTGACACTTATTTCTAAGTGTGATTTCTAAAACGACACATTATAACACTTAGAATATAAGTTCTGACACAAGGATCAACTATAAACATAAAGTTTTATAAGCTATAATAAATTATCTAAAATGTATCCTTATGATATACAATACCATCTAATGCAGAAGAGTGTATAAAAATTAACTCTAGTTGTGAGGGAAGGTGTGACACATACAAGAGTGAAATTCATCAGAATCGACACTTGCGTTAGTGAGAAAATGTGAAAACAAGACTCGCAAAAAGAAAAATAAATGGAAAGTGACACATGTCAAAGAACTATAACATGAAAACAACACCTTTTAAAGTTAAATCAAGAAAAAAAGATAGTCGTGAAAGTGAAAGTGACACTTGTAAAAGCAACGATGTGCACAAGTGACAGTTGGGAAAAATCATCGAAATAGAAGTATAAATCCAACCGAAGTGAGGATGACTATCAATGGAAAGTGCACAATAACTATTGAAATAGGTTGAACAATACACAGGAACTATCTTGATGGTTTTTGATATGCTTGTTCAAGCTTGCATAAAGGAGGAATGCTTATAAAAGTATTAAGAAATGAGCATGTGTGAGAAAGTGACTTTGAAAATCAGAATCTGATATGAAGGCTTAAAAATTTCACAAAACATGAATTGACCATGAAGGGACTAATTAAAGATCGTAAGATCCCCAATAGGTTCCAAAATTCGAGGGTCAACAAAATTTTGGAGGGTATTGATCGCAGCGTCAACAAAAGGCTTCCAAAACACTTTCTTATTTCAACAATACTTATACCAATATTTCTGTCATCTAAATTAATACCATAACCATCATATTATAACCAATTTTATGTCAATGACATATTTTTCAAGTAGCTTTCCATCAAGGAAAACACATTATCCACAATGCCAAAAATATCTCCCTTTGTACTTGATGGCAACCACTTTGGTGTTTGGAAACCTCTTGCAAGCACCAAGTATTCTCTCCCCCTTTCACATCAAGGGAAAATTGTTGAAAAACGTTGAATGAAGTACATTGCCTTGTAAGGCTCATCACTATAGGTTTGATATACTTATATGAACCATGAAATCTACATATTGACCATTCTCCCCCTAAGCATATGCTAAACTTTCTAGAGATCTGCAATATGAGTATAAGACTTTATGACTCAAGTACATGGTTATCCATAATTGCATATGACTTATCTATAGTCAATGACCCAAATGGGAATACATATTGGATCCAAATTTTACATCAATCACCTAAAATAATAGGATTACATACATAACATGACTTTATCCCAATAGACCACACATGATTGAATTTTTCGATTACAACATGGGTATTTTCATTACCTTTACATCAAGAGATAAACATGACATCTATAACTATAAAAAAGGATCTCAACAATGAAGTATATTTTGTAGAAAAATAATGATAATCATTAGCAGCCAACACATGCCATATAAACATCCACAACATAATCATCTCACAAAAACAACATAAATGACATAATAGTAGCATGAACATCCACATCACCAAGAAGCAATCAAGCAGATAAGATAGTGTAGAATCATCATGCAGCCAAATATTAAATATATCCAAGAAACATCATTGGTATCTTATTACAGAGTGACAACAAAAATAACCATGAACTCATAATAGATACCATCATGCAATAATAAGTACTCAAGAGATCATAATTCCAACAAAGAATCATTAGAAGCATATAATATGCACCCCTAAACTTGTGCCAACTCTTCAGCATCAATTATGATCACACCATATCCTTCTCACCAACCAAAAAGAGATAGATCATTAGTAGTAATAATAGTTTACAACAATTAATCACTCATCATGAACCAATACTCTTTCATACATTCTGAAACTTGCATAAGGGTACTATCAACAAATTGTAGCAAACCAATGTTAGATCTAGAAATGTTAATAATGAACTTATGGAAAAATAATATGAGCTCCCCTTCAATTTATGCCACTTATTTATCATTACAAAGAACCATATGCAACTATTTATGTCAAGACCTATGTGCATACATGACTATCTTTCATGAGAACCACATATAGAATGTAAAATGTTGAATTTTCATAGCCACAACTTCCCCTGAAGGCATATTCTATTTTTTAATTAGGTGAGGGAAGAGGAAAGGATCATGCCTAATATTTGGTGAAGATATTTGAATAAATCACAAGGAAGAGGCTTCGTGAAAAGATATGCAACTTGTTCCTTTGAAGGAATATATTCCAACATAAAAAAAAAAAAATCAATCACTTTCTCTCTAATAAAATGATATTTTATTTGAATGTGTTTAATTTTAGAGTATGTGATAGGGTTTATAGAGATACTTATGGCACTTGCTTTATCATAAATAATAGGTACAGGTTGAGGACAAAGGAATTTAATTTCTTGAAACGTTTGAATCATCCATAGAAGTTGAGTGCAATAGGCTACAACAACAACATATTTTTCTTTAGCAGTTGATAAAAAAATAGAACTTTGCTTCTTACTGACCCAAGAAACTAAGCATGGTCTGAAATAGGAAGACCCTCCACTAGTGCTTTTGTGTTCATCAACACTACCTACCAAATATTCATTTGTATAAGCATGAAGTAAATAATCTGTCTTTTTTGGATACCATAGTTCAAGATCTTTAGTGTGTTGGAAACAACTATCACTACGGAGAGGGGGGGTTAATCAGTAGTGATGGCCTTTATATAAATTATCCCTAATTTAAAATGTTTCCATCTATCAATTCAAAACTCTATCCAACTAGGCATGTTGGCACCTATCAATTAAGAAATTTGTTTCTCTCACAAATTTATGGACTACCATCCGCTGGAAGCTTCCAAACCAACGATCCTCACCCAACTGTCATTGGACTGTTCAATTCCTATTGGATGGAGAAAACCTTTCCTACTACTAAATATTCTAAATCATTGTTTATTCGGAAGCCTCCATGCCTTCACTTCCTCATTGCGATCCATGTTTCATATATTTTGAAACCAAGTTCTCAATTCACTCGACATGAGAAACCCAGCAACTCTATCATTCTAAACATAAAATATGAACCAAAAATTTGAGCTGGAGGAAGAGAATTATTCACTTCTAATCACACCAAAAGACTTCTCTCAACACACCACAAGATGCCAAGTCTTCTCCACTCTACAACACATAATATCTAAATTTTTCACACATATACTTTATGCAATACAACTTGAGTATTTTTAGAAATTTATACTCACTCACAATTCCCACACAATAATATACTCCCACACTCTCACACTCTCACAAAAATCAACCAAATAGACTCAAATCCTTCCTCTATTTATCAATTTTTTGTGCTGAGTAGCTTAGTAAATGCTGCAGGATATGGACCACTCAACAATTCTTTTCATATGCTTTAGATTTGCTTGGGATATACTACTTGAATAATCAAGCCACTTTCCTTGCTATCATTTTGATATCTTCACCATTAATCAACTTCTGGAGGCCCCGTGAGCATTTCTTACCATACATCAAAACGTTTGACCAAAAAAATCACAACAACAAAAACATTAGTTGATCAACACGAGAAATTTGGAGAAAAAATAGAGAAAAGGCTCGACTGTAAGCAAAGGTCCACATAAAATTGATTGGAGCTTTCGGTCGCTCCGATGGACCTCCATGACCCATCCTCCATATGATTGGGGAAGCGAATGTAGAAAAACATATTTGCCTCAACTCATAACTTGCTGAAACTTCTTCCATAGCTTGTCAAGCCTCTGTAGGACCTCTAGAAGTCACTGGTAGCTCTACAACACTCCAAAGAATTGTTTGAACATAACCATCATCATCATAGGTCAAATTAGGTTGAATAGGAAGAAAACTGCCAACTAGAGAAATCATCTGGTCCATCAAACTGCCGCACAACATCTCTGGCATCATAATGGAGCTCCAAATTGTATCAGAAAATCTACAACACCTATACAACCATATCAAACATCATCAACATGAGAGGCCTAAATACAACATAGAAATAATCAACAAGCCTCCTCAACTCTAATGCCTGAAGCAACCACCAACATATGTATGCAACAACATGTATCCACCAACATTTGCATGCATCAACATGATCAAGAATACCATCATCATGGGAAGGCCTCCAAGCTAGTTCAAAACTACATCATATAATCCAATGACAAGATTATCATGAGGATCGTGACATCCTATGATCACACTCTATATGAAACATGTGCTCCATCATGCCAAAACCAATGCAGCTCAACCATACACAAACCATCTACAACCACACATACAAATTTACATCCAACACACCTACAACTTAAGAAACCAAGTTAACATTAATTCCAACCAACAACACATCTGCAACATTGTAACACACATCAATGCCAATAATCTCCCCCTTTGGCATTGATGTCAACCCCTACTGAAGCAACCATCTAATCAAACATCCTCACATTCTCCCTCTTTAACAACAATGGAAAAGGGATAAATATCTGAAGGATGAATGTTATATACCCCTCTACATGCAAGGGGATCCATAAAAAAACATAAACTCCACTCTCAATCATATGCAGGTGATGAAAAATGGAGTACACGACTAAAATAAAACAACACTCCCCCTCATAACTGAAAAATATGTGCAATGAATTCCCCCTATAAAGAAGCTATGCCCGAAAAACAACACACTAGAGAAACATATACATCTGTATCAACAACAAAAATTTCGATAAACTCCATAGTATCAGCAGCATATATCCATCCACTATGAAGAAACAATAGCAAATAAATCCTCTCCACAATGTACTCTCTAGCAACAAAAACCTTAGCAACAATGCCTATCTGGAAGCAACATCTCTCTAAAGTGGACATGGTAGCAACAAACATGACGATAGGTCACAACAATATGACCAACCATACTCCACTCAATGCAAACATCTCCATGGTTGAACGTAAACTGTGTACATAGCTGCCAAAGCCTCTTTTCCATATGTAAGAGACTACTCCACATGGACCAATGACTATGACCAAATGATACACAACAAATTACACGGCTTCATGAACCTATTACATGGCTTCAAAATAATTGTATAATGACAACAAAATCCCATACATGACTAAATAAAATCTCATGAATCTCTATGCAACATGTGCCAAACATGGATCTCATAACAACTCTCTCATCAATGCATTTCTAATATAATATCAAGTGCATAGAGCATATGATCAAACATGTGTCCTCTTTATGGAAACAATGTAGTTTCAATATAAATCACATAGGATACATGTATTAGCTTCTCCAAAAAAATCAACCATGGAATCTGATATGAACATCATCATAAACCAGCAACATAGCACACCAATCAACCCAATATATCAGCTCTCTATATCTATAAATGGAAAAAACAATAAATATCATATTGATCATGAGCCTCTATAACATACTTAATATATGGTAGTAGAAAATAAGCATGTAATGATGTAATGATAGAAATAACATCACATCAACAATCCATGCTAAAAAACATAAGCATCATCATATGCAACAGTAGCATCAATATGAAAAAAATCATCATAAATATAAGCATCATGCACCATCATCGTACTAATCTGCATGGCACTACAACATGCATAAAATCATCAACCCAAGATGCATGATACAAGAAAACTACATGTGTATAGTACTATCCATACATAACAAAAATGCAAGCTCCTGCAACAACGATATATAAGATAAACATATAGCAAGGAGCATATAGCCAACTCCTCCAAGGAACCATGGAGCCATTGAAATATTGAAAGAATATAAGGTGCTCCCCATGAACATGTGCCATCTCTCCTACTTGAGATATTTATGTTTAAGAACATATCACAAATATTCTATAAAAAACTGATCACAACACTTTTTGCAAACACAACATTAGTAGCGAAAACAAATCCATTATCATAAAATCATGAGCATCATCAAAAAAAACTTCTCAAGAAGTAGATATATTCACATATACTTCACTATCCATGGCAACGCCATTAATGATTATTGATGCAAAAAAAATTGCACCATAACTCCCCCTGAAACCATGCAAGCCTCAATTCATTATTTTCGTTCCTTGTTGCTACTTCTTCCTCCAAACTTTGAGCAGCTACTCTCTTGCATGCAGATGTCCAACTGTCATCTTGTTTGGCCTACTTTGCATATTCTTCATTCTTTGATTAGGTTGCGTTACGTATCTTGGAGTATTGCAATCCTTGGCCATATGATCAATATTATCACATATGTACCATCTGATATGACCAAGAAATGGAGGAAAATATTTGAATCTCTTAATCATCCTTTTACTCTGCATTGCATGCAACTTGCATTCAATAGCCTTGTGGAAAAAATAATTGCATGAGTAGAAATAACCATAGAAATGAACATGACACCTAATTTTGGCGAACTCCAAGAAGTGGGTTGTCTTTCTTTCTCATTTTCTTGATAGGACCTTCTACACGACTACTTCTTTTGCTACATGGATCTATAATTTGCTACATTGTGTCCTTGTCTCTAGCAGTTGTAGCATATCACATTAGCCAAAAGTGAAAATGATCTTCTATGTGCTTTTCTAGGCATCACCTTTGGTTTTTCTTCCTTGAGATTAATCTTTGGCTACCTCCTTTGTTGATGGCACTCCTTCTTGTTTATTTTTCTATTTCCATCATTGGTTATACTTGTGGCTAAAACAAAACTAGGTTCTTCCTTATGCATGCTATAATTTGACGTGATAGGTGAGGAAGTGGTTTTCTTCTCTAAATTATTCCTTAGAGAAACCACTCATGCTTCCAATATCTCATTCCTCCTCCTTATATTTATACTTCTTTCTCATTTATTCCTCAATATTATTTACCTCCTGAAGTTGAACTTTCAATCCATTATTTCTTCTTTTATCCCATTTTCTTTCTGATCAGAAATCTTCAAAATCCTTTTCTAACCTTTACATGCAATGATTAATTTTTCTACTTCAGAAACTAATTCCTTGATTGCAATCATTGTTGATTCGTATCCATATTGAATGTGAGAAATATCCTTCTCAGCATCATTATCAAACTCAATAGAGCCATCGAAATTATAATTCAAAGATTCCTTCAACATATTACCTCATGACACAACTTCTTTCGCTAATTCCAAAATTTGCTGCTTCTTTTGCAATGAATTGATTTTCTTCCTTCTTCAAATTATTTTCCTTTTGAGACATCCACCTCTTACTTTTGGGCACGATCCATGATCTACTCTCCAAGCGGTCAAGCTTCACTCAAGAGCATTAGCTCTTATACCAATTTTTGGAAACAATGATCACTACTGAGAGGGCGAGGGAGTGAATCAGTAGTGATGGCATTTATATAAATTTTCACCAATTTAAACATTTTCCACAAAATCAAATATCCATGCACATACACAACATTAGTTCATATAAACTTATAATTATAAATAAAATTAGATCATAGCGATCATGAGAAATAACCATGAGAAATAAAAGCATGAACACATAATAACAAAATTGTTTCTGGTGGAAACCCTTTCGAGATAAAAACACCCTGATACTGCTGCGTGGCTCAATTATTTTATTAGTATGATAAAAAAAAATTGTACATAGATTAGCTTACACCCATAAGCTGAAAGACTTGGCTTCCTCGATAATATCCTAGAATCTATCAATTCAGAATTATGTTTCTCTCGCAGACCCACAAACTACCATCCGCTGGAAGCTCCCATGAACAATAATCCGTGTGCAACTACTATTGGGTTGTCCAACTCCTATTGGATGGAGAAAAATATTCCTACTACTGAATCTCCCAAACCACTGCCTATTTTGAAGTGTTAAGGCCTTCACTTCCTCCATGTGAACCATGTTTCAGATATTTTCAAATTGGGTTCTCAATTTGCTCAACGTGATCAACCCAATAGCTCCATTGTTATGCACATAGAATTTGAATCAAAAATATGATCCGAAGGACGGAAATTATTCATTTATACTCACACCAAAACACTTCTCTCAACACACCACAAGCAACCAATTATTCTCCACTCTACAACACATTAAATATGAATTCTTCACACACATACTCTCTGAAATATAATGTGAGAAGCTTCAACAATATCTACTCAATCACAATGCCCCCACAATAGCATATTCTCACACTCTGACAAAAACCAATAAAATAGACCCAAAGTCTTCCTCTATTTATCAATTTTATGTATTGAGTAGCTTAGCAAATGCTACAGGTTATGGACCACTCAAAAATTATATTCACATGCTTCAGATTTGGTTTGATATACTTCTTAACCAAATGAATCCACTTTCTCCACTAGCCTTTTGATATCTTCAACCTTACTCAGCTTCTAGACGCCCCACAAACTTTTTGGATCATATGCCGAAACGTTTCAACTAAGAAAGATCACCACAACACGAAAATTAGTTGATAAATGTGAGAAATCCAGAGAACAATATGAGAAGCGACCTGGTCATGTTCATAGGCCTTCCTGAAATCAACTAGAGCTTCCACTCACTCCCATGGGCCTGCCTCCAAGTGATTGGAGATTCCCAGTCACTCCCATGACCTATCCTCCATGCAACCGGGGCAAAGGATGAAGAAAAACATATTTTCCTCAGCTCAGAACCTGGCCAAACTTCTTCAATGCTTTTTAAAGCCTCCATAGGACCTTTGGAAGTCATCAATACCTCTATAACACTCCACCAAATCACTGCAACAACACCATAATAATCATAAGTAAAACTGGGTTGACTAGGAAGCCAACCAACAACCACACCAAACATATGAGCCATCAAACTACCCCACAACATCTTTGGCATTATAATGTAGCTCAAAACTATATCACATAACCTTCAACCTATGTTCAACCATCTCAAACATCCACACTATCAACCATATCAAACATCAACAACATGAGAGGCCTACCTAGAACATGGAAACATAATCAATAAGGCTCCTCAACTCCAACTACTGAAGCAACCACCAACATATTTATGTGGCAACATGATCAAGGACACCATCATCATGGGAAAGCATCCAAGCTAGTGCAACACTCCATCATCAATTCTAATAAAAAATGATCATGAGGATCATGACATCCTCTTATCACAGTCTATATGAAATACCTGTTTCAACATGCAAAAACAAATGCACCTCAACCTTACACAAACCATCTGCAACAACACTTCCACATGTATATTCAACACACCTACAACCCAAGCAACTAGGTTGACATCAATGGAAACCAAAAACATGTCTACAACACTGCAATAGAGATCAATGACAACAAAGTTCCCTACATATATTTGAATATACTCTTGACTTCTTTTATATGAGTTTATTTAGGATTTACTTGAAATCATCCAACTATGCCAACTGCATTCATAATTTATGGTCTTGTACTTATAATATAAAGTAAGCCACTAATCATGAACTTGTATTCATACTGATTAATCGTTGGAGAGTCATCTTCTTGGTTGAGGCTACATCTTGTTACCATAGTTGTGCATACTAGTGGTCTATCTTCTAAGCCATATTTCTTCATAGTCTATTTAATATGTTTGCTTTGTGAAAGGAATATACCATTCTTAGCTTGTTGTGCCTATAAAATAAGAAAAAATATTAGTTCACCAAATAATGACATCTCAAATTCTTGTTGCATGGCTGAAGCAAACCCTTGGCTCATTGTTTAAATATTTCTCTCGAATATCATGTCATCAACATAAATGAAAACTGCTAGTAGTTCATCTTTGTCTTGTTTTGTATACAAATTACTATCTGCATACCCCTTCTTTAACTCCTACTATTGAAGATACTTTACAAGAGAATAATACAAAGCTGAAGGAGTTTGTTTTAACCCATATAATGCCTTCGTAAGTTTTCAAACAAGATTTTTAGCATTGCCACATATGAAACGTTCAGGTTGTTTAATGTAGACTTCTTCTTATAAGTCCCCATTTAGAAACATAGATTTAACATCCATTTGATATACTTTAAAATTACACAAGCTAGAAAATGCAAAGAAAATTTTGATGCCTTCATGTCTAGATACAAGTGCAAATTTTTCTTCATAGTTTATTCCTTCCTGTTGAGTATGACCTTTGCATAAAAAAATTTCTTTATTTTTGATTACTTCTCCACTTTAATTCAATTTTTTTAAACACCCATTTTGTCCCAATTATATTTTTATTATGTGGCCTTGGAACCAAATCCCATGTATGATTGTTTTCTATTTGATCAAGTTATTTATACATTTCATTAATCCAACATTCATCTTTTCCTACCTAATTCACATTTTGAGGTTCAATCATGGATAATAAGGCTAAGTGACATCCAAAAATTGTTCATCTAGTTTCTATTATAGCTTCTTTATTACCTAGAATTTGGGATTAAGGATGATTCTTTGGCACATACCATGATGGTGTATTTTCTGGCATACTTACATTTTGATTATCTTCTTCTGGTGCTTCTCTTTCTTCTTCTCATATTACTTATTGTACCTGCACATCCTTCATAAAGACAACATCTACAGTTTCAACAATCATTTGAAGCCTTTTATTATAGCATTTATATCATTTTCTTCTTGAAGCGAAACCTAGAAGGATTCCTTCATCAACTCTAGGTTCAAATTTTCCAAGTTTATCATCATTTCTTTTTATCAAACATTTTCTTCCAAATATTTTGAAATATTTGATAGATGTAGGTTCTCCATACCATAGTTCGTGAGGAGTTTTTTCACTATTAACTCATACATGGGCCTTGTTGATAATATCAACTACTATTTGAACTACTTCACCCCAAAAGTTGTGGGGTACTTTGGTCTCATCAAGCATAAAAAATGTCATTTGTTGAACTATCATGTTCATTCTTTCTGATGCTCCGTTTTGTTGAGGATTTTAGCTATGGTGAACTATATTTTGATTCCATGTTTCTCACAAAAATTGAAAACTCATCTCATATAAACTCTCCTCCCTTATCAAGTCTAAAATATTTTAATTTGAATTCCAATTCATTTTCTACCATAATATTTAATATTTTTAACTTTTCAAATGCCTCATCTTTCAATTTTAGTAAAATAAACCAACATATCCTGGTAAAATCATTAGTTAGTAACATGAAGTACTACTCATGATGGGGAGATTTCTTTTACATAGGTCCACACAAATATGCATGTATTTATTCAGAAGGTTCACCTGAATTGAATTCTTTGGGTTTGAACTGAATTGTTGATTTCGTACCAAATTGACATGATTTGCAGATGCTATCCTTAGGTAGTATTATGTCCAGAATATCACGAACTTCAACCTTCTTGTTTGATTTATATAGATAAGAAAATTTGAGATGTCCCAATCTTTTATGCCAGAGCCAAATTTTCTTGGTTTTTCTTATGAAGTATTGGTCATCTCTTCCTTCAAGAATTTATGCATTCTCAGGAGTTTTGGTTCCTTTTTTTATTGTCTTACATGTTTCCAATTCTTTGAATAAGCAATTTTAATATTTAAAATCAACTGCATGCCCTCGGTCACACATTTTACTAACACTCAATAAATTATGTTTTAATCAATCAACAAATAATACATTCTCGGCTTTGGTTTTCTTATTTAAAATCACATGTCCTTTTCCTTCAATGCTAGTTAGTGAATTGCTACGAAAAGAGTCATTCTTTTCTTTGTTAATTTCATCAAAGGAAGCAAAATTATCTCTATGACCTGTCATATGTTTGGAGAAACCACTTTCAATATACCAAAAATTCTCTCGTTCTCTTGTACATAGTGCTAAACCTCATCTTTCATAAGAAGATCTCTTCCTTTCCAAAATTATGAGAGGTTGTTACCTCTTCTCATGTTGATGACACCAGATCATCCTACTTCTCCATTCAATTTCTTCATGTCCAAAGTTATTGTAAATATAACATTTAGCTTCATTTTGAAAAACAGAGAAAACATTATATGAACACTTCTTTAACTTTTTCATATTATGTTGACTTCTTTCTTTTCTAGTAATGATAGTTTTATAAGGAACACAATGAATTGCCTTGTTACCAAAGTTATGGCAGGTAAAGTATTGATCATTCAAATAAGAATACCTAGGAAAGAAGTACCTTCTTGGATAGATTGGCCTTTGATTATGAGAAGAAGATACCTTTTGTATTTGTTTCCTTTCCCGAGCGTACTGTGATCCTTCATCCTTTTGCTAGTTTTTTTTTAATCTTGATTGTTGTTTCCCTTTACAACATTGGCATCTCTTAGTATCTATTCTAGGACATATCATTGATCCATATGCTTCATGATTTTGATTTGCATTATATCCGAGACCTATTTTGATTAATGGATAAAATTGAACCTTAATGATTTCATCTAAGGTTTTAGAACGTTTTGCAAATATTAGATTCAATTCCTTTATTTTCTCAAGATCCTTATTTAGTCCCACAACTTCAACTTCTATATTTTCACAATGTTATTCCTTTTCTTGGATTTTCCTTCTTAGGGCTTCTTATTTTAATTTAGTATATTCTAGAGAGATTTTAATTTGGGTTATTTCTTCACCTAGGATATTCTCCTTATACATATTGATATTTTTTCTTCATTCTTATTCACAATTTTTAGTCTATCAATTTCTTTTATAAAATTCGTTAGATCATCACAACCATTAGACATGTCTATGAATTGATCTTCAAAATCCATAAGTACTTTATCTTCTTGATTTTAGAATTCATCATCTAAAGAAATTTCACTATTTTAATTTTTATAATAACTTTCCTTCCTAGTGACATTATTTCCCTTTTCTTCCTTATCATGATTCAAACAAAAAATCTTACCTTTTAGTGTTGGACATTGGATAAACTAGCTCTCCCTATGTGTTTCACGACATGTTCTTAATTGACTCTCATGGATCTGTTAACTTTGGTGATGTGTCTATTTACTAACACTTCTAGGTTTTGGTGTAACAGAAATTGTGACCCCAACAAGTGGTATCAAATCCAAAGGTCTCGAGTTTGAATCACACCTAGCTCATGCTAGGAGGGATATTGTCAGACATTAGATAAACCAATTCTCCCTGTGTGTTTCATGACATGTACTTAACTTCCTCTCATGGATCCATTAACTTTGGTTATGTGCATGTTTACTAACCCTCGTGGGTTTTGGTGTAATGGAATTCATGACTCCAACATTTAGATATTTATATCCACCTTTAATGAATCCCCATAAATAAGCTCCCAGTTATTGTAAATTCAATCTCATTTCATCTACAAGTATTCCTTCCATTTTTCTTCTTTTTATAGGTATCCCATTAAGCAATAAATTTTCATTAATGGACTTACTCTTATACTAATTGTTACGAAAAATACTGAGAGGGAGGGGGGTGAATCAGTGTTTTTAATTCACTTTAACATTCAAAATTGGGTACACTACTATTATTTAGACAACTTGTGTGCATACACACCTTTGGTGTTTTAAAACCACATATATCTAGATTGTTTAATTTTCTAACTTCCATCATATGTTTAACTTAATCATTGCATTATTAGTTCATTAGCCATTTAGTATGTAGTAAAGAATAGATAAATCATAACACATAAGGAACACATCAATACATATGGATACCAAGATCTTAGGTGGAAACCAAATGTGGGAGAAAAGCATTGTTGATGTCATCTATGTCTTCTTCTCTTATTATAATGAATCATAATTCACTACATCATGATGTTGTGCTAGAACAAATTATTTCTAGCATACAGGTAGCCACCTATAAGAGGCCACACCATCCACTCATTCTCTAGCACCCACTTGGAGGTAGCTACAACCTACTAATCTCATTTACCAAATCCTAATGGACGGGAGTTCCTCTCCCCACACTGAAGGATACAACCCTCAACACCTTATGGACCATGTTTCATAATGTTTCATACTACATCCACCTGTCTCAAATACATTGTTGCTATTGTGTTGCACATGGTTCTAGCTCGCTGATTTTGGCATAGGTTTATGATGGCGACTAATTTATGTTGGCATTGATGTCAACCCTATGTAGTCTATTTGATGTTTGGATGCATTCATTATAGCATAGTTTCATCTAGTTGAGTTGGAATTGAGATGGTTATGTTTCCATTGATGTCATCAATTTGAGATAGGACATATGACAACATTGATGTGTTTCATGGTTCCTCATGTGATAGTGGTGTTTATGGAGGTGTTGCCTTGATTTGTCTTGTGTTTTCATGTGTTGGGATGTGAAATGATTAGATACATTGGAGTTGTTGCTATAGGTATTAGATATGGTTTCTTAAGTGACCTATGTTTTTGAGTTCGTACGCTAGTTGAGTTGGAAACTAGGTCTACATTTAGGTGTTCATGCTCATGCTCATGGGGTTTCCTTCTTATAGTGATGGTTTGGCTTCATGATGATGATGATGATGTTGTTGTAGTGGTGTTTTAGGTTACTTCATAGGTGTTGCAACTTATGGAGGACTTGTTGGTGATATTTGTAACCTATATTTGTTGGCCTTTTAGTTCAACTTGGAAATGACATTTGGGAGACTCTTTTCATGGTTTCTAGATGTTATACAATGTTAGGACATGACCCCCTAAGTAGATAAACAAGTCCTATAATTTTGGATATGATTAGATGCAAGATCGAGGTTGCAAAACTCTTGAGAAGACTTAGTTTTGAGAGGAATACACAGGCCTTGTGAAGCAAACCTGCATATATGCAGGTTTTATGAAGGAAAATAGCTTATACATCTTGAAAGTGAATTTCTCATCATTCCTCGCGTAGATTGGGAAAAATTCAACATGTTAATTCGCGAAAGCTTCTAAATTAATTAGTTCGGGATGGAAATGGTTGAACAGGTCCATCATTGGGTGTGAACACCTTTAGTGAATGATTATGGTTGACTTTTGTCACTTTTGTGCTCTCTTAATCCCACTTCGAAGATGAATTTTTCTAGCACATTTTATATACATCATTTTGGAGCTGAGTATTGGTTGGTTGAGTATCATTGTGTGTAAGAGAAAGTTGCATAGAGTGAGTATGCTTCAGAACTATTGGAGATCATAGTAGCTTTACTGAGTGTAATGGAAGTTAATGAATCATATTTCTGAAGTAGTGCGTCAATATTTAGATCATATTTGAGGTTGTTGTAGCAAATATTGTTAGGAGAGTTTTTGCATGCTAGTGGAGTACATTTTTTTGGTGACTCTTACATTTGTTTCTGTAGGAGCTACTAATGAATTTGGCACATAGACATAGTGCGTTATGTTTCTAATTGTATTATCCAACAATTATATTTCGTAGTGAAGGCTTTTATATTATGGTTGATGTATTATTCCTTTTTTTAGATAGATTGTGAACATTATTTTTCTGGAGTAAAGAGCATAATTGTGGTGTTATTTGATTTGATTAGATCGTCTTGCTACTGGAGGTAATGGGATCTAGTTTGAAAAAATATTAAAGATGGTTTTCATAGAGTAGAGCAGCGATATCATGGATGTGGAGTGGTGATTGTGAAGTTTTAGTGAAAGGAACAATTCTCAATCCAATCGTAGTTGGATAATCATATCAAAGTTGGGTGAGGATTGATTGATCGTGGTGACTTTCAATGTATGGTAATTCGTAGATCCATGTAGAACATAGTCTTCCAAGATGATGAGTAGAATTGACTCTCTAGACTAATTGGAGTCAACTAATTTTATATGAGGTTGAGTCTCTTGACTAATGGGAGCTAGTAATTTATCTAAAAGACATATTTTTCTTAATAGAAGATTCAGAGCAGCAAAACAGTAGAAAGGGTGGTTTTCTTTCCAGTGAAGGGTTTTCTACTAGATATCTTATGTCTCATGTGTTGACTCTTTCTTTTGTTCTTATTCATGGTTATATTTATCGTATGGTTTATTTTCTTCTTATTTTTTATGCATAGACCTACAAATTTTTAATGAGTTTTTAATTAGTGTGTGTGATTAAAAAAATTAAATAAAAGGAAAAAAATAGTAATAAGACACACTATGGATTCACCCTGCCACCTCTCAGTAATTCTCAAAGGTTTCCAGCATACACATCAAGACATGTAGGCCACATTTTATCAAATTTTCAAACTCAACCAACACCCAACAATATTCTCAATACCGTGATTCAAATCACCCAATCATATTGTCATTAATACAAAACTAATCTGCAGTCATTACAAACCCTTATAAAATTTACCTAAGAATATATACATGACTATTTTGAAGCATAGATGTATATATACACACTTCCTGTGCATAAAACCTGCATACATATCTCAAACCATTGAATATTGAAACATTATTAACTAACTCACAGTTTAAACCACTGAATCAGTGAAATATTGAATCTCAGAAGAAACTAATCATAGATATATGAATACTGAATCACTAAATACCCAATCACAATTCTACAACATCATCATTGATCAATATACCAAGCCACAACCAAATTAGTCCAATACAGACTATCAAATACTGGTCATTATAATCAAAACATCAATGACAGACAACAACCAATAATACAAACTTCATCAACTGTCATCACCAAGAAAAAATTACAAACCCTAGAACACATACACAGTTTCATTTAAATATATTTGTGTATATATGTGCTTCCCATGCATAAAACCTGCATATATATTTCAAAATACTAAATACAAAAATATATTATCTCATAATGTATATGTGAATGGTACAAAGAATATTCACATATGTATGCGTTATTTTAGATGAATGCCTATGTACAAATATTAAATCACCAAATCAAATCATTGCTACAAAACACAATGCATGTCAAATACATATCCTTGCACACATACTATAAAAAAATCACAGATTTGAGTAAACATATTTAGATCATAGCACCATTATAGAAATGTTAGCTTCTTAAAAATAAATAAATCAATCGAACATATCCATAAAATTTCAGATCTTTTCAGATCTGAACCTTCTCCTTTCTCCCCAATGCACACATGTTGTAGATCAGATCATACATAAATAATCTTTCAAATGTACACTTAGCTCCTTCATCTCCTTCTCCTTATATAACTTTTTCCCTTGCAAATACCACATGAAAATCCCTTGGTAATGTTGTTGGTATTCTTTTATGGGATCAAATAGATGGTGTTGGCACAATATTGTGGGTAATTACCATGGTCATAGCTGTTAATTCACTATTTTCCATGGTTCAGATTATGTATGCGATTTTTGTTCACGAAACCTATGAACGTACACAACTCTTCTTCACAAGGGTCACATATACTTTTCAAACTTTATGCTTTCCATCTTTTCTCAAGTGAATCTTGTAAGAAGGCTACCAATTCACTTCCTTATTTTTGTAGTACCTATACCAATATTCCTATCATCTGCATTAATTCCACAATCATAATATTATAACAAAATTGACATCAAGGACACATTTGTTAAGAAGGTTTCCATCAAGGACAACACATTAGCCATAATGCCAACACAAAAGATATATATTACATTACAAGTAGAAAAAATGTCATTAAGTTGAACAACAAATTTAGAAAACACTTTTCATATAAATAAATACTTACTGAGTCATGTATTTCCCAAGATCATATATAATTTGTTTAACATTATTGTCAAAATCATATGGGAGAGATAGAGGTAGAAAATATTGTAACAATACAAATGAATTGTTATTTATATAATCCAAAAGGGAAGAAAAAACTAAGAAGATGTATATCAATATAGAGATACATATAGCAAAATAATTACCTTAATGAAGGTATGCCAATCATATGTTTTTACCCCACCAAATTCACCTGTCTTTGTGTTATACGAAAATTATAGCTATGGATAAGTATATCTCCCTAAGTGGGTAGTTACACTTAGAACAAATGAAGTAAATGTGTTTAACCTTTTCCTACAATAAACAAATAAGATAAAAGAACCTACTTGTGATCCTTCGCTTCCTTTCATCTCCTTTGAGTTACTCCTGTCGCTCCTACTCAAACTAAATTCGCTCAATTGGTACCTGCCAACATAAACAAAAGATGACAACAATCAAAGCATATGACCTATTTATTGTAAAAAAATGGAATTGATAACATTTGAACATGCATTCATCATAGATATAGACAAAAGTATTGGAAAAGGAATAAACAACTTTATTGATTGATAGAAGGAGAAGTTACACCGAATGTGGTTCGATCTCGTGTCACTCATCCATCTTAGTCCAAGCCATCATCACACCAATAGCAACATGAATCCAATAGCATAACATTACTTTGACAATGATTTCATGTCTCTAAACCAACAATATTTCTCTATAATATCCAACCCTCTTGGCTCTATGATGGGAGGCCAATTTATAGATGAATGCAAGTGGTTTTTTCATTAATATGTTATTGAATGATTTTCCATAATTGGATGATTAGTTTTCATGTTAAAATGAATTAGATGATATAGGATTAGATAATCCAAGGCTATCCTAAGATGAGCTCATCTTGATAGGATAGGAGCTCGGTTCCTTCTAGAAAGCTCTAGAAAGGAGGAATGTACTCAAGATCCAATGAAATTTTCAACGATTCTCACCCAACACAGACTTGAGTGGGCTTAGGTGCTCTACAACGCAACCTTGAATGGGGCTACCTACTCTACAGAGCACTTACCCTTGACCACAGGTGTGCTAGTGACCCAAGGAAGCACTTCAGAAGGGTTTGAAGTCAAGAAACTCTCATGGATGAAAACACTCAACGAGGTGGCATGTCTAGGGCATGTAGCAACTGAATTAGTGTTTGATAGACCTTGTTTACATGATCTGGTTGTCAAGAGTGATGTGCCCAAATAGACCTGTAACAGTTGTGTCGTAATGCATGAAATAAAAATGATAATGTTGAGTGATATGCTTTATGATGTGATGAGGAGGATCTAATGTAGATGATGACCTACATAAATTAAATACATAATATCATGATATATTTTAATTTTCATGAGTTTTTGAGGGAATTCATACCCATGCTCAACATATAAACTTTTCATTACGTGTACATAAATTAGATTGTCATCTACAGATATAGACCCATGATAAGATGACCATCTGTGTAAAGCCATCATACAGATGACTTAGTACTCTCCCGAAATTGCAACCCGAATGGATGAAACTACATATGGGGTCCTCTATCCCATCCAATCGTTTGTGCAAGTACGAGTCTAACCATATGAAAATGTGATATGAAGTCAAACATGGGAAGACATTGTTTGATTACCAGCCAATAATGTAAGTTGTTAAAAGATGCGAGTGAAATCACCAATAATGATAATGATTCTCAAGGTACTGTAGTACATTCTTCATGGTGTGAATAGATGTTTTGATTTCGAACACCATACAAAGTATTTTGGTCAAAGGCCTACGATGCCAACCTGTCGTCGGAAGTGAGAAACTTTCCATTGATGTATGCAACCCTCAAGGTATTGGAAGGGTTTTTCTAAGTCAACCTCTTGTATAATGTGCTGATGTCGACAAGAAACGACTCATTTCTAGAGGGCCATGATGTATCCCCCATCAATGACATAAAACAAGCGTAATGATTTTGAAGACATAATTTGACTACTGACACAATGTTTAGGAACGACGGTCATGAAAATGAAGGGTTATGTGTATTGGAAAGGATGAAATTTATTGAGTGACTTCTCTTGAATATATCAACGACACTGAATGAATTGGTAGCATTGACTTGCGCCCATAAAGTGATTTATCCCTTTTCCCATTTTCCCTAGTCATTGCTAATCAATACCTCTTTATTTTTTAACAAGCTTGAGGAGAATAACATATGCTTGATGTATAATTCTACCCTTCCAGTGAATCCATCGTTATGTGATGTTTTAATGAGTCTAGGGAAGGTGAAACTCAGTCTTGTCATGATGAAAAAGTTTGTCACTATTTGATGATTTAATGAGTTTAATGACAATGAGAATGCGACCCTTTTTATGTTTACAGAATTTGAAAAGGGACAAAAAGAAAACTCTACAAGTTAGTTTTCGTAAATTTGTCTCTCAAGTCCAAAAAAGCATAAAATAATACAAGAGAGAACCTATTGACCATGTTCGATCAACGTATTCCTCTTTCATAAGTGACCTATCTAAATTCAGAAAAGGTTAAAGTTATACTAAGTAGATGTTGTTTGCAATCCATTTACATGCTAAAAAGGACAAGTGCCTGACAATATTTTCATATTTTGAGAGTCTGAAAAGAGCTGAAAGAGGACTCTAGGAGGGTTCCTTTTTCGATGTCTGACAGAGCTCGAAAAAGAGATAAAAGTGTGATCCTTGGTCAAAAGTACATTTTATGATCATGCACATCAAATTCACTATGTTAGCTGTACACCTACAAAAGGAACCACTAAACAGATTAAACATACCTATTTCATTGTTAAAAATAGGTAAAAGCTATAGTTTATTCATCTAATGAAAATGAAATAACCATAAAACAAGAATTTACCAAGTCATTTTACCATTTGGCATTTACCATTCAGTTTTGTGCTCTGAACCTGTTTTTTACCTCAAACTTCAACAGCTAATTGCGAGAGATTCTGTGGATCATTCTTTGTGCCATCAGGACTAGGTAGGAGATCTACATCTTCTCTTTCATTTAAGGTAATTATTTTTCAATTTTAGGCAAACGTTTGAGGGTTTTAGGGTCCCTAGCATAAATATATCACGCCCTAGGATCAATGCACCCTTATGCATTGAAAACTATGGTGTAGCGAAGTCAAAGATAAGGGACTCTGCTCCACATCGCACTTTCTAAAGATCAGGGATGCGTTGGGCACAATTTAGAAATATGATTCATAATTTATACCCAAAATCTCTTTAGTTTTTTGCATGAAATGGATCTTAACTAAGCCTATGGTGTGATTTCAGACTTTGATCAGATTAGAATGGCTATCACATGGCCTAAAAGAGAACATGAAGGACATGATATGGTTGCCCTAAATTATCCTGGTACTATTGAGGCCCTCATAGATTGTGGGTTACTCAAATACTTCAGGTTATCTGGATGATGCAACAGTTAGAACAATTGTAGTTCTTGGTTCATTCATGAGATCTAGTGGAACAAGTTTTTCACATAGGGGACAAAGTGCTCCCTATATTGATCGATGATATTTACTTTCTCACAGGATTGTCGAGATGTGGTTCCCCCATTTCTCTTTTAGGTTTTTCTCGTGTGGGTGAATCAGTGAGGGACCACATTCGACAATTCTGCTGACCAGGTACACAACCTAGCAAAGATGGAAAGATAAACATTAAGAATGTTCATGATATACCCTTGCAAACAATCCTCTTTAGTATCGCAAATTTGGTGGGTAGCGTGACACTTCATGTCATGAAAAGATCATACATCCAGTATGCGCTTGAGTGTCTCAAGCCAACTATGTTCAACTGGTGTGAGGTGGTATTCTCTTTGATGAAAGAGTAGCTGACTAAAGAAAAAAGCAGTAAGATGAAAAAATTTAGTTATGGGTTGATCTTGATCGCTTTTACTTTAGAGAGAATTCCATTGATGCAACCTCAGCATGTGACACATAGTTTAGCTGGTCCTAGAGATCCACAGATGTAGAGATCGGTAGATTTGATGGATAGACATGCTGGTCAATCATCAGTCTCATTTTCTACTGCATTCTTCAGTTGGCTCCATCGAAAACATATTGTCATAGAGGAGTATCCATATGGAGGGATGGATTTCTATAGAGATCTATATTTGAGATTACTAGTGGGTGCTCAATGGGGTGCTATAGGAAAATTGTTTTGACCATTTATTTAGTTTTTACATGTGTTTGTGTTTTTTGATGTTTGCAAGACTAAACTAAAAATGTTCTCATGTATAGAGATGTTGGCACTATTCGACCAATGGGTCATCAACAGGAGGCAGATGAACCAGCTGGGAGAAATGTCAGAAGAGAAGTTCTCCAGTATTTAATTATGATCGAGACATTGGCGGAGTTGGAACATCATATATAGGGGTTAACCCTCGTAATACCGGATGTTTGGATCGAGGAGTTACTGATGAGACTACATCGCCATACTACTGGTGTACCTAGTCTTTGGATGAAGCAATTGTGCATGATAGTTCAGGTAGTGACATGTTATCATGAGCATCATTAAATAAACTTCGGATGATTTACTGTATGTATTTTGAGGTTTTGAGGTCAGATGACCAACATGTCTTGGACACAAAATTTTGTAAAAGCTTTGAAAATCTATTTATTTTACTTTCAGTGTTTTTGTATGATTATGTGCAATCCTATTCAACTATTGATCTGAATTGAAAAATTACTCTTTACATATGTCGTAAATGTCTATTTAACACGTAATTCGCTAAGGAATCAGTCAATGTGTTAAAGTTTCTGGAAATGTGTTGATATTGAATGTAATCAAAATGTCTTTCCAAGATACGAACTCTAAGGAATATATGATGAATAATTGGATTTCAGATGGTATAAACATTCGTAAGTTTTAGTACGACAAGTTGTGAGTTTAGCGTAATGATGATTCGGCGAATGCCAAGTGAAATGGTATCAGAGAGGAGTTCGATCAATGCGATATACTCAGTGACATTGTTCATAGAACAACGAATACAAATCCCTTGAAAACTCACTAACTCGCCACTTAGAGCGAATATGGCCCATGCCGCAGAGGATAGGTTCTATGTACTATGACTAGCACCATCAGCATAATGAACAAATGGTTCCAAAGATTCTGACATCTACAACAAATGAAAAGTGGATTACTAACCGCATAAAAACTTTAAAACTTACACTGTGACACACACACACACACAATCAAAGCATATATAGAGTGTTTTTACTACACAAAATGAAGCATAGTAACATTTAAGATACAACCCATTTCTGGGCTGCAACAATGGAATTCCATAATAATCAACCAACTTGTAAGCGCCTTTTGCCAAAACACACTTGAAAATATAGGGGCCCATCCATAATGGTTCAAATTTTCCTATTCCTAATTTATCCGCTTCCTGATCATAAAGCAAGACTAGGTCTCCTTCTGAGAATATACGAGGCTTGACTTTACGGTCATATTGTCCTTTAATTCGTTTCTTATGTGCTTTGCTGGGCAATGCGGCTTCACGACGTGTTTCATCTAGATGGATGAGTGTTACACTGAAATTTGTCACCATGACTATCTACAGTTAATATGGCTCCATCAATAGTCATATTATCCTCCTTGTCAAGCCTAATACCTCTGTTCTTCATGTCAAACTTCAAAAAGAGAGAAAGTCACTAAAAAACATGTTTATCTCTGGGTACGCAGGTTCTCTCTACCTTGCCTCCGTGTACGCATCCAAAACTCATTGTACCTGCATACTTGTACGCTCTATAAGCCAAAGGATGGGTGCGTACCCCTGTAAAGGTCAAAAGGCGCGAGTTTCATCTTTAAAAAGTTACTTGTGGTCACTTCTAGAGCCTTCTAGAAGAGTGTTTGATGTGTATTGAGCGCCTCCAGATGGTTCATGCATCCCTATGATAGAGGAACTTATCCCATCAAGAGAGGAGCTACCCCATCCAAAAGAGGGAGTATCCCATTGATGTTGGAACTGAATAACTTCCTCTAGAACACTATAAATACAGGCATTGGGCCAAGGGAGGGGAGGTTGAAAGCTGAACATTCCAAAGGGTAGATGCTGCTGGAATTAGGACTTCCATTGTAAGCTTGTGAGGAGAGATTACCATCCTTTCTTGTTTCATTTGGAAGTGGGTGAGCTTGTCAAAGTAGAGGAAAACTCTTGCTGGACCCTGGGAGGAACTTGCGCAACACCAAGGCTCAGGTTGTAATGGTTTCTTTTTTGTTTCCTTAATACAAATAAGTCCATTCTTCTCAATGATTTGTTGTTAATGAATTGTTTCATATACTCCTTGGTCTATATGTTGAATATGCTTTGTTTTATGGAATATTCAGGTGTTATGTAATCGTTTGATTGTTAGTGTATGCAGGTTTCAAAAGTGAAGGAGGAGCTCATCTGGATCGACGAGACTGGACTACTGCAACAAGCGTTGGACTTGAGGTAGGATCGAAAAACACTTGGTTTCACATAGAATAATGTATGTTTAGAGAAGGATTGCTCTTAATTGTCTTGTTTGTCACTAGAGAGTCTTAGACTCCTAGGGAGGTTAGTTTTGTCAGCAAAAATAACTCTTTCTGCATGACAGATACCATCACCCCCTTACTAATTTAACCACTCCTCAAGCTTGTCGATGTATAAACCAACAAGGGTAGGAGACAATGAGAAACCTTACTTGACCCCAATATCGCTTCTAAAACTTTCAGAAATGCATGCTGAAGTTCTAATTTTGACTTTCATCTCTTCATACAGCTTATGCATAGTTGCTCTCAAATGTTTAGGAACCCGAGCTCCTCCATTCTATGTCAAAGCTTATCCCTAGGAATCGTGTCAAACGCTTTTATGAAATCAACAAAGAAAGAAAACACTACTTTCTTTTTCTCCCAAACTTTTTCAATGATGTGCCTTAAAGTTATATAATGATTAACTATGGAATGTTTAGGTCTAAAAATTGCTTGCCCTTTAGCACGCTTATCTCTTTCTTCTGCCCACTTGCTAATTTTATTTTCTAGCATGCTTCCAAATAGCTTTGCAAACAAAGGGTTTATCATGATTGTCCTATAATTGGAGGGATTATTGACATCACCGCTCTTGAAAAGAGGTATTTCCAGACTAGTTGTACAATCTATGGGGAGCCCCTGTTGTATGGTGTTGTTAGAAATTTTTGTAATGTAAGGTGCAAGAATCTTTAAGCCCCACTTTAGATATTTTTCTTGGAGTTCAACTAAGTCTTTTGCTTTTCCAACACCTAACTTCTTGATACCCATATCTACCTCTTGCACTATGAAGAGTTTATTATCGGTGTTGATCAGGGGGGTTCAACCTTGGGATCCTGCTCATAAAGTTGTCTTACATAGTCAAACTGTTTAGAAATTGTAATACAATTTCCAGTTTGTATCTTTCTCGATTGGATTTCCTTCCAAAATAATTTGGGATTATTTTCCCAAGGAAGATTAGTTCTTCCCTCCTTGAAACCATGAAATCCGGCTTTTTCTTACTTAATAATTGCTTGTAAGCTTTAAGCTTTATGTTATCCTTGTTGGTCTCTTTCCATATTCTCCTTGCCTTTTTGCATTCTTGGTCAAACTAAGCATTAACTAGAAAGAAATTTGTTTCAGACTTCTTATTTTTTTTCCCTTTTGCACTCTGCAGTTGAATTGTGAATTCATGGATCAAGCAAGATCAAGCCAAAGATTAGATCTGGCTTGAATTGTGAATTGGTTCGTAACTTCGGCAAGCAGTGATGAGAAAATTCATATATTGATTATTGATATGCTGCACCCATGTACCATTATTTTCTAGAATTTAGCACAACGAAAAATTCGATTTGCAAAGCTATTTCCATGGCACATCCTCATATTGATAGCCTTCACCTCCCTCATCGTACAACTTATTCCTGCGCAAGTCGTGGAGGATAAAAGGATAATTAAAGCTAATTGAAGCTAAGTGTGTTTTATGTTTTGTTAATGTGCACATGCACTACATGCAAGCACTAGAGTTAACTAACTAAAGCCAAGTGCACATCATATGTAAGCACTCGAGTTAACTAACTAAATCTAAGTGCACATTACATGTAAGCACTAGAGTTAACTAACTAAAGGCAAGTGCACACCACATGTAAGCACTCTAGTTAACTAACTAAATCTAAGTGCACATCACATATAAGCACTCGAGTTAACTAACTAAAGGTAAGTGCACATCACATGCAAGAAATAGAGTTGAACTAAAGCTAATTAAGGTTAATTAGGTGCATGTACACCAACATTTTTCGACTGCTAGGAAAAATCACATTATTGTCGATTTTTCGTGATCTTTCACCCATGTTTGCAACACTAATTCAGAAAATTTTCCACCATGAAGTCATATATCTTCATTTGATTGTTAGATCATTGAACAACATTGTCAATTTGATGTCCACGATGAACGACAAATATTTGTGTGTGTCACCTATAGTTATTTTTGGAAGCCTTAGTATATCTCTTATGCTTTGGAGGGTTTTGGGTGTATTTTTTGGTCTAATTTGTCTAGAATTTAGTAGGTATTTGTTGGAATCATAAGTTTGAGTTATAAACTTTCAATAATTTGAATGGGCCAAAATTTTTAAAGGCTGGTAAATCCATATATACAATAAAAAATCCAACCTATATAACCAACATAGATCCATCTTAATTTGGGGTCTACCCAGAGCCAAGAGGAATCAAATCTCTTAAGATGCAAACATTTTTTTGAATGCAAAATTTAAGGAAATATTTTCACCGAAATATTTGATTCCTCTTGGCCTGCTCTTGTTCAATTTGAAGTTAAAATGGATTTATATTGATTTTGAACAATACTATATATA
>APFE030950743.1:44093-54732 GCA_000404065.3 Pinus taeda | reverse complement strand
AAGCATCTGTGTGAAGAATGGGTGGCTTTATGACAGTGCTTACATGGATGAAGATCAAAACAATGATCTTTCAAATGGCCAACTCGGTCACAGTGTTGGCATTTTACAAACTGTTGTTGTTGTTGCTGTGGAAGAGAGGCAGAGTCTGGAACAGCTGAAGCTGAACTGTCATGAATGAATCCAGCACTCTGAAACTGAATGGACTTTGAGTAGTCTAGAATATGAAAGGACAAGTCCTTGTCATATCCAAGACCAGTTCTGTGCTTGTTGTGGACAAGCTGCTCCCAAGGTCTGATGATGGGCTTGGGAAATGCAGACTGAGTTTCTGCATCTGCATGTACAACTGCTGCTTTATCTGAATGAACTGTAACATTATTGTCTTGTTGTTTATGGGAGTCTGTTTCAATCTTCTGAACAGAAACAGGTTTAGAATGATGACTCCACTGTTGTAATTCTTCTTGCTGTAGTTTTGTCTCAAGCTGCAAAAACTCAATATTCTCCTGTGCATTTTGTAGACATATTTTAATATTGAATAAAGAGGTTTTGTTGATCTTAACCATCTCATCAATAGTGGAATGTATCAGAGTATTTAACAACTCTAATGCATTATCAAGTTTGGTCATTTTCTTCATTATCTTATATGTTAAAGAAACAGATCACAACTATCAACCAGTGAAGAAGAAGCAACAATCATTCACAATTCAATGTCACTGCAATATCCTTTATAAATGTCAGCAAATGATCACAGTGCAACATAAAAGATTACAATCAGCTCACCAAACTCTTTATGCAGTAGTGGAATCAAGAAATCAATGCACTATAATGAGTTTTAAATACAGTGCTACACTGGAGCAGCAACAACTGCAAACTTGTTTGGATCCTTCAAATGCTCGTTCACTTTTCAACGTATATCAACACTTCAGTATCAACTAGTGAGAAGAATATACAGCCACACAAACAGTCTCTAAATGGCATCCAAATTGTGACAAACTCATTCTGGTATGGTAGAAACTGACCCAAAATACCAACAGACCAACTAGCACAGAATCTTCTGAACAATTGTAAGTACACAACAACAATCATACAAAAAAATTATTCATCTATTAAATGTCATAAACAACCTCTTGTTCTGTCGAGAGGATAGCAAATATCCTTGCCGGCTTAAAACTGTAGTACAAGAACTAGTGATTAAAGGAAAAACTAAGCTGAAAGCAAGCTTCAAGTAAAGCAGTGTAGCAAAAGGCCCACGCTTCAACAATCAAAAGCTGGCAGGCTTTGTCTCGGCTACATTCACTCTTATTTGCCTCTTTTCCATAACGCCTTTTCCTCTATGTCTCAACGAAAGCAATTTGCATGCACCATGTCACGATGCACCCACTTGATCAAACCTACTATGGACAAGATCTATTATCAAACTGATTGGATCTATACCCCGCTGATAGAATCACTCATGTAGCTTCACATTTCATATTATCTCTCTTTGTAAGATTGAATTCGAATACAATGCTAATTTTCATGCCTAAAACCCATAAAGGCATCTTTTTGATACCATTACCAATATAGATATAGCGTAGGCAGCCTGAAATTTCTCAACATCTCTGTGCGATAGCGTGACAACGTACCCAAACAACGGGGTCTGAAGGGCGAAGCGATTCCACGATAATTTCAACGAACACACCATTCACAAATAACGGGGCCTGAAGGGCGGAGCGATTCCACGATAATTTCAACGAACACACCATTCACCATCTGAATACCATTCGAACTTGGGAAACACACCATATGACAATATTCATAAAATATGACAACGTCAGGCGGTCTAATTTGCTTCAAATCCTCTACACATCTCATGGTTTACACTCCTCTGGCAGGCCATGGTCGCAAGCTACCGCATCGAGAGATCACTTGTGAGGCCATATGTGCAATCGGGATGCAGAGGTCATCGAGTGATGATTCGTTCAAGATTGTGGTTATACATGGAGAAATACCTGTTTTGGGAATTAAGGTCTACGAATCATCCCGCCATTGCTGGTCCCAGTTAACATCGCTTCCCTGGAATAACAGAGAATGCGTAGAATCCTCCTCCTGTTTAAATGTCCATACCACAGGATTCCACGGGTATTTGCAGAGGGCTTCCTAGCGAAAAAGACGAATGGACGCAAGGCAGCCCAGAATGAAATATATCACAACGTTTTCTGGAGGGTTTACTATACCAAAAATCGTATCCACAACGACTGTCGAGATTACTATACCAAAAACTGCAGTTGGCAAGAGAGGAAGTAACATTCAAAACATATTTTAACGGACAGCGGAAGTAGGACAGGACAACGCTCAGGTCATGAAAGCGCTCAGGTCAGGACAGCGCTCAGGTGAACGTTTAGGAATAGGACAACGTTCAGTGAGGATAGTGCTCAGGTCAAGGCAGGTGTGAATTCATTCAACATCTTCAAGCTTTAAACAACTACCCTCAGCGCATTCTAGGGCATTTACACACAGACCTCTGAGCACACAGCGCATGGTCTCACATTCATTACAATGCAGCCAACGCTCCAATTTCTGGTAGAGGGACAGGGAATAATGAGGACAATGACATAAAACTTGCGGGAGTTACAGCACAAAAAACTAATTTGGGAACTTGGGACCTGTGGCAGCGTCAACGCATAGTAACATGAGCGTTGTAATGAGCAGCATCAATGCATACTAATGTAAGACCATGTCAGACCAGTGTACAACACACAGTAAAACTGGCAATTCTGATAAACTCTGATTAGGAGAAAGACAGAAATGACATGTATATAGAGACCACAAAACAAGTGGCTCAAATTGGAGCAGGACCAGCAATTGCCCGCTCTGATACCATGTTAGACACACATGGGAGCAAGAACGATAGGAAAGATAAATCATGTGAGTACAATTTTTATTGACAAATGATATACATTTATAGTACATTATGTGATCATTGGGATTCACATCCCAAAGTCCCTTGGACTACTTAGTCTATTCAACTTCCACACTAACCCATTTAGGATTAGGTGTCCAACATGGACTTTAGTTTGTTGGGTATCTTTTTCAGGGCTGAAGGTTACAACAGTGACACGTGGCACTTAGTACAAGTATGTTATAATGAACCAGTCTATAATCAAGTCATTGTGGGAAATTGGGCATAACCCCTTCTTGAAGAATCCAATTTTGATCAGACCTATGGGCTTGGAAAGAGGACTCACAGGGCTACCACAGGACGAACTTTCAAACCCTGGAGATCCGAAATCACATAGATACAACATATTCAATATCGAGCTCCTAGAAGGCAAGAAAAAACATCATTCAAGGATCACTACAGTAAGGACCACACATCAACAGTCAAGGGTAAGTCTCCTACAACAAGGTATGTATGATTAGTGTTTAAATTTGAATTTTAAGTATCATCTTTGACATATGTTTTTGCAAGAAAACATAAGTATATACAGGGTCTCGGTTATATCTCTATGTCTCTATATGTCACAGTTAGTTTTGATACCACATTTCAGATGTCCTATTCTTGATACTACATATTTGATGCTACATATTCTTGATGCTACATCAAGTCTGCTAAATATATACGATGTTGTAAGTTCATGTTACTTGTCTTGTCATAGTTGATAGAATGATCTTTGTTGTTTTACTTAGAACTTGTTCCGTCACAAGTCTAGGGTCTGTCATCAGTTTTTATTGTATATATCTTTAGGTCAGTTTTGGATATAGTCTTGCATAGAATCCAAGCCTATATCAAGAGTGGGAGTCTTTGTCTACTACTGCAACAAGTCAACAAAAAAGTGACAAGAACACTTCCAGGTAAGCATTGTAATTTTAATTTGTATTTATTCATTATTATGCACTCACATGTGTTTTGCAGGCAAAGGTAAGTTGAAGGGTATTTTGTTTGTTTTGGGATTGGTTTCACCGGGAAAATTTTGCATGCAGGTAGAAGAAGATTCAAGTATAACATCAAGCAAGAATTCAAGAGCAGAAGTATCAAATCAAAGGAAGCATTGCAGCGAGACATCCTTGAAGACATGATAGGCATCCAAATATCGTGAAGTGTTGTTAAGGCCAAGAGTCATCATAATTTGTAAAGTTGTAAAAGAGTCATCATTGTAAAGATTGTAAAAGAGTCATTCTGCCTAGATTCGAAGAGGCAGTGTTGGGAGGTATAGGAGTCATTGTTGGGATGATGTCATGGTTGGGTTGCAGGTCATAGAGTGATTGGGTATTTGGTCAAGTACATGAAAATCATTGTACATCTTATTTTATCATGGATTGTTGTCCCTGGTTTGGGAATCCACGATCTTGTCTTATTTCAATCATTATAGGGTGGCAAGGAGGTGCTAGGCAGGTGTATGAAGTTTCCTACAAGTTGGGGCCTATGAACACTTCAGGGTGGTAGGGTGGTGCTAGGGCAAGTTGTGGCTCGCTAGGGTGTTGAGTCATCCATTCAGTTGATTACTGGAGAAACCAAGGCGTTGGGGCATCCTTCCAGTGGGAGATGGAGAAGAATGCTTTTCTAGAATTCTAGGAAGTTGTTGCTATCAATTAAGTTGGGGATGAATATTAAAGAATTTATTAGAAAATTGTTCGGTGGTTTTTAACTCGGAGGGGATTTTCCACCTAAAATTCTTGTGCCTATTGTGTTCTTTTATTTAATGTTATTACTGCATGAACATTAATAATAATTGAAGATTAACTAATGGTCTGAAAAGATTTGAAAGTGCTAATTGCTAAGGAATATTGATTCACCCCCTTGGTATTTCCAACACTTGGTATTAGAGCATGGTTCCTTCAATAGTATTATAACAACTCGAAGGAGATCATGAAGTATACTAAGAATATAGTTCCTTTGTTCAATGGAAATAACTATGCACTTTGGAGTGGAAGAATGCAGGTTCATTTGCTGGTGCAAGGATACGAAGTATGGGAAATCGTTGACAAAGGATTCACACCGACCCAAGATGAACAAGGTAAGAAAAATATGGTATATGATACAAAGGCTAAAGATCTTATTATCATTGGGCTTATCGAATTTGTTTATCTTAAGGTATTGAGTTGCAAAACTACTAAAGAGGTATGGGGCAAGCTTAAAAATATATATGCAGGTTACTCAAAGGTGAAAGAAGAAAAGCTTCAAATTTTCAAAGAAAAATTTGAGCAACTTAAAATGAGGGAAGATGAAGATATTTCTCCTTACTTTCAGCGTGTTGATGAAATAACAAATACATTGGAAGGTTTGGGAGAACCTGTTGAAACAAAAATTGTTGTTCGAAAGATCCTCAGAACCTTACCAACAAGATTTAACCCTAAGGTATATGTCTTAGAAGATAGATTGAATCTTACCAATCTTAGGATAGATGAATTGCATGGAATTCTTACGGCATATGAAATGAGGATTGAAAAAGAAGATGGTACATCTCACTTAGAAACAACATTTTCCGCATCCAAGAAAATAGTAAGGACAAGCAGACTCCGAAAGCAAAAACTTGCAATTATAAGGATGAGGAAAAGGAAGAAGATGAAGAAGAATTCTCAGATAAAGAATTCACCTACTTCACGTGAAAATGAGAACAGGTACGAGAAAATTCAAAGGTAAAATTCCATTAATATATTTTGATTGTGGTGAGGTTGGGTATTTTGCAGCCAAATGTCCTCACAAAAATGAGGTAGTTACGAATGGAAAGAAAGGTCCTATGAAGTTCAACAAGCAAGACAAGAAGAAATGGTTTAAGAAAAGTTTCTTCACCAAAGAAGATAGTTCCTCATCCGAAGAAGACAGTGATAACAAAGAATAATTCAACGGAAGAGTGTTGTTATGGCCAAGCATAATAAGCAAGAGGCACCTGACGAAGAAGGAGACAAAGAAGAAGAAATGACTGAGGTTGAATTTCAAAACGAAGTAATCAGGGTTATAAAAGAGCTCAAAGTAGAGAAGAAGCATGCCAACACTCTTGAAGACGAATTGAAGACAGAAAGAGAACAGGTCCTCAACCTTAAAATCAAGGTTAAAGAATACAAGTGAATTGAAGAATCTCTCATGAAAGAATTAAAGGAAAACAACAAGGAAAGAGAAGCATTGGAAGTTGAAATAGTTGCTCTATGAAAGGAAGTAAAATATGGAAAAAAAAAATTCAAAACATTGCCAACAATTCAAAGACTTTGGATGAACTCATCATCAACCAATGATCATACAACGACAAGACTGGTCTTGGTTACAAAGAAAAAATTCAATAAGAAGTTGAGTCCTTCTATGAAAATTAAAGAATATGGATATGAAAAGTCTACCAAGCAGATAGATCTCTCAACTAAATCAAGAGATCAAGATTCACAGGAAGAACCTTGGAAGAAAATTCCTCGAAGAAGATTTCCTCCCAGGTACCAACCTATTTTTTATGGTCATTGTTATTCAAGTGGAAGGTTTGGACATAGAGCTGTAGAATGTCTAATGTATGTTTGGAATGAATATAATTCCAAGAGATCATTTAGAAATGGATATTCCAAAACTCATCATAATATCAACAAATTTGATCATTTGAGAGATGATGTTGAATGTTACAAATGTAACAATTTTGGACATATGGCTAGGGATTGTAACATTCTTGAAAGAATCAAATATTATTGGAAAAACCCTAGAAGCAAATTTGCAGGATCACGAGATAGACACAAAATGGAATCTTCTATGAATAACATTGAATGTTACAAATGTCATAACTATGGACACATAGCTCATATTTGCAGGTACAAGATGGAATCAACCATGAATGAAAAGCTTGACGACAAGAATAAGAAGGTTTAGAAAGGAAAACATGTACAGGGTGAACAAGTAAAAGATGAGGAAGAAAAGTAAGAAGGCAATAAGGTCCCAACAATTATGCTTTCACAATTTGTAACGGATTGTGAGGAATCAACAACTGCTTCAGTTAAAGACTTGAGTCAAGACGGTCTGTTAAATGACACACTATTCTGAACAATTCATCTTATCAACTCCTAGAAATTTTAAGATGAGGAGTCCATGCAATATTATATGACACAAGTCTATGATTGACAGACAGGTAGTTTGAACAATATGGCAGTTTCATTACATGTTCATGGGGGGAAGAATAGTTGAAGTATTACAGATTCAAGAAAGGAAGCACTAACAAGCAATCTCTATGTGAAAGTGGATCAAGACAACCTAACGATTATCATGATATCTCAGCATGATAAAGGAATATTCATATATCAAATCAAGTACATCAAGGAAATGCTCAAGAAATTCAAGATGGAAAATTGCAAACTTATCCTTACCCCCATGGTACCAGGTTACAAGAAGATTTGTCAACGGATGTGGACCAAAGGTTGTATAGATCCATGATTGGTAGTCTCCTATATGTGACAGTTTCCTTGCCAGATGTGATGCAGGTAGTTGGACAAGTAGCACGATTCCAAGCAGCACCAAAATAATCTCATATCATTGTCATCAAAATAATTATTCGATATCTGAAGGGTACAACGAAATATGGTCTATGGTATCCTAAAGGAAATGGTCTAGTTATCCAAGCTTATATAGATGCAGATTGGGAAAGAAGTGTTGATGATCATAAGAGTACCAGTGGAGCAACGTTCTATCTAGGTAATTGCCTTGTCTCATGGTTAAGAAAAAAGAAGTATTCAATCTCGTTATCCATGGTGGAAGAAGAATACATTGCGATAACAACTTGTTGTACTCAATTTCTCTGGATGAATCAAACGTTGCAAGATCTTCAAGTTAAGTTTGATGAGCATATTCCCATCTTTTGCGATAATACCAACACCATTACTATCTCAAAAAATCTTGTGATTCATTCCAAAACAAAGCACATTCTAATCAAATATCATTTCGTTAGAGAGAAGGTCGCCAAAAAGAATGTCAAGCTTGAATATGTTGCCACAAAGGAACAAATCGCGGACATATTTACCAAACCATTACCTCGTGAAGCATTTGAGTATCTTCGTCAAAATCTTGGGATTCTCCCAAGTTCTCATTAGACTCTTTCTCTTATCTAAATAAGTAGAAAGGGGGAGTGGAGGTGTGTACAGGTCCACAGGATGATAGTTTGTTAGGGGGAGTTACCCTTTGCCATTGATGACAAAGGGGGAGAGAAGGTAGTAAGAAGAGGTGTCATGATTGTAGGGGGAGTACTTGTGTTTCCATCAATGCTAAAGGGGGAGATTTTTTTATTAGTGGTTGTCATTGATGTCAACCCAAGCAGCACTAAGGGCTACCCCGATCTTTCATGGGAATTTTGACTTGACAGCTTACTCTATTATGATTCAAGGATCTTCTAGATGGATTCTACTCGTCAAGATGTTTCCGTTGATATATGACATTCCGCGGAATTCTTCACGGTTTGAGAGATATTCCTGTTTGAAGTTAGTAACCCCAGTTAGTGGGATAAAACCCTATGGGGTTGTGGCATGGCACTCATAAGTGGTTGTGGTCATTGAATAGACAATAATTAATAATAATTAAAAATCTCTGAAAATCCCTCCAACGTTCACTTGTTGAGGACCCTCTCAACTCAAGACATTTATATAAATAGTGACCCTCATATCCTCCTCTAGTAGTGATATTGTGGCTTCAAATAGGTCATTGTGGAATTTTCACTATAAATTTGTTTATGAAAAGCTCCAGAAGGTGAAACTAAAAGCCATTTGAACCAAAGTATTGATGAACCTCGTCACCAAATTTCAAATCTTGGTTCGCTATATTTTTGGAGATATGATCTGAGGAAGTTAGGGATTTTGCAGGCTCCCGAATTCCCTGTCAAACAGATGACGTTGGGAAAATCATCATAACTTTCTCTCTGAGCATTGGATTCAAATTTCATAAATAGTGGCAGAAATGGAACAAAATTTTGTTTGTTGGGTATCATTTTTAGGGCCGAAGGTCGCAACAATGACACGTGGCACTTCGTACAAGTTCGCTCTATTGAACCAATCTATAATTAAGTCATTGTGGGAGATTTGGCATAACCCTTTCTTGAAGAATCATATCTTGATCAAACCTATGGGGTTGAAAAGAGGACTTGCAGGGCTACCACAGGACAAAATTTTAGACCCTGGAGATTTGAAATTACATAGATACAACATATTCAATATTGAGCTTCTTGAAGGCAATAAAAAACATGCATTCAAGGATCACTACAGTAAGGACCACACATCAACAGTCAAGGGTAAGTCTCCTACAACAAGATATGTATGATTAGTGTTTACATTTGAATTTTGAGTATCATCTCTGACATATATTATACTGTAGGAAAACATAAGTATATATAGGGTCTCGATTATATTATCTTTATGTCTCTATATGTCACAGTTAGTTTTGATACCACATTTCAGATGTCCTATTCTTGATACTACACATTTGATGCTACATATTCTTGATGCTACATCAAGTCTGCTAAATATATACGATGTTGTAAGTTCATGTTAGTTGTCTTGTCATATTTTATAGAATGATCTTTGTTGTTTTACTTAGAACTTGTTCCATCACAAGTCTAGGGTCTATCATTAGTTTTTATTGTATATATCTTTAGGTCAGTTTTGGATATAGTCTTGCATAAAGTCCAAGCCTATATCAAGAGTGGGAGTCTTTGTCTACTACTGCAACAAGTCAACAAAAAAAGTGACAAGAACACTTCCAGGTACACATTGTAATTTAATTTGTATTTATTCATTATTATGCACTCACATGTGTTTTGCAGGCAGAGGTAAGTTGAAGGGTATTTTTTGTTTGTTTTGGGATTGGTTTCACCAAGAAAATTTTTCATGCAAGTAGAAGAAGATTCAAGTACAACATCAAGCAAGAATTCAAGAGCAGAAGTATCAAATCAAAGGAAGCATTTCAGCGAGACATCCTTGAAGACACGATAGGCATCCAAATATCATGAAGTGTTGTTAAGGCCAAGAGTCATCATTGTAATGTTGTAAAAGAGTCATCATTGTAAAGATTGTAAAAAAGTCATTCTGCCTAGAGTCGAAAAAGCAGTGTTGGGAGGTATAGGAGTCATTGTTGGGATGATTTCATGGTTGGGTTGCAGGTCATAGAGTGATTGGGTATTTGCTCAAGTACACAAAAATCATTGTACATCTTATTATATCGTGGATTATTGTCCTTGGTTTGGGAATCCACGGTCTTGTCTTATTTCAGTTATTATAGGGTGGTAGGGAGGTGTTAGGCAGGTGTACGAAGTCGCCTACAAGTTGGGACCTGTGAACACTTCAGGGTGGTAGGGTGGTTCTAGGGCGAGTTGTGGCTCGCTAGGGTATTAGGGCATCCATTCAGTTGATTACTGAAGAAACCATGGCGTTGGGGTGTCCTTCTAGTGGTAGATGGAGAAGAATGCTTTTCTAGAATTCTAGGAAGTTGTTGCTTTAATTTCAGTTGGGGATGAATATTAAAGAATTTATTAGAAAATATTTTTGTGGTTTTTTACTCGGAGGGGATTTTCCACCTAAAATTCTTGTGCCTACTGGGTTCTTTTATTTACTGTTATTAATGTATAAACATTAATAATAATTGAAGATTAACTAATGCTCTAAAAATATTTAAAAGTGCTAATTCCTAAGGAATATTGATTCACCCCCCCCCCCC
>APFE030950743.1:11694-37982 GCA_000404065.3 Pinus taeda | reverse complement strand
GTTTGGGTGAATCAATATTTTAAACTCACTTCAACTTTTCAATTTCTTATTTTGAATTATGTACATTACTGTTATTTAACCAACCATTGTATGTATGACTTTAGTGAAAGACACCCGTGTATATCCGGTTAATCAATTCTTCATAAGTTCCATCATATCTTTATCTTTAACGAGTGCATTATTAATTTCATCAGACATAAGTATGAAGTAAAGAGCAGAATAAATCATCACACGTAAGCAACATAACAACACATGAGGACACCTGGATTTTTAGGTAGAAACCCAATGCGGGAGAAAACCATCGTTGTCATCGTCTTTGTCTTCTTCTTTTATTATAAAGGAAATCATCTTACAATATTGTACTCGCGCAAAATCTTACCAACATGTAGGTACACACCTACAGAGGGCTACAACCTTCTCTCATTCTCCAGCACCCACTAGAAGGGAGCAGCTACCCCTACACAAATTTACCAGCTACCACTAGAAGGAAGCTCTGAATCCCTTACTGAAGGCTCCAACCCTCAGCACCTATGTGGACCACATTTCATAAGATTTCATACTGGATCCACCTGACTCAAAAACATCTAAACTGTAGGCCACCTTTCATCATATTTTTAGACTAGACCCACTTCCAACATCAAGCCCAAACCAAGTAACAACTTTGAAACCAAATACTGAATCAAATCATCCAATCATTGAACCAAATGAATCGTTATAACATCAACAAACAAATCACTAAATCTCATCCAACTATTGCAACCAAAACAAATCAATAACAGATATAAGTTATCAGATAATACCAATCATTCATCAATAAACTATACATTGTTCACTATCACAAAAACACAGTGTTGTTCTTGAAAACCCTGATCAAACATACATTAGAATGTATACAATATTGTTTTGAAGAATACTCGTGTATATACATGCTTTCTTTGTTTAAGACATGCGTACAGATCTCAAATCACTAACAACTAAATATGAATCATTGTAATATTGAAACAACTACTGAATCATGTACTAAAGCAATCACAAATCACTGAACCAATTACAAATCACCACATTGTAGCATCATCACTAATCAACATTCCATTCCATAACCAACTCAACCCAATCAATACTGTCAAACACAAATTATCATGATAGAGATGTCATCGACAGAGAAAATCCAACATACCAAAACTCATCAAATTCCATCATCAAACCATACTGCAAAACCCTAGAATATATATGCAACTTCCATGAATCATATCAACGTATGTATGTGACTATCATGCATAACACTGACGTACAAATCTCAACACATAGTATAAATTCGTAGAATTTATATGCGACTTAGCTGAAACAAATCCATGTATGTACACAACCATTCAAAGAAAAACAAGCATACATATTTGAAACCACTGAAGTATACTTTCGTTGCATAACACAACACCTGTCAAACCCAAATCTCGGCATATGTACTATTGTAGTCACACATCATCATATATCTATCAAAACATAAATTGATCAAGAAATATGTATTCATTTCATATCTATCAATCTTATCCATCTCCATGCTCCCTGGTGCATCCTTGTTTTAGATCGTATTACACATTAATAACCCATAACTTGAACACTTAACACCTTGATCTTTCGTCTCCTTATATAGCCTTTTCCTTATCCAATACCTTGGGTAAATCCCTTGATAATGTCATTAGTATTCTTTGACGGGGTCAAATAATCGTTGTCGTTCCCATTACTATGGGACAATACCATGGTAATGACCCTTGGTATCCATATTACCATGTTGTGGATTCTGTACACAGTTTTTCTTCTTAATACCTGTGTATGTATGCGACCTTACTTCTCAGGACCCACGTATACTTTCTCAAACTTTACCTTTACCATCCATTTGTATTTGAAATAATATTCTTTTGTTTAGACTATCTATAGCATCTGCATAACCATCATGTTGACATCTTCATCAAGTAGGTTTCCATCAAGGAAAACACATTAGCCATAATGCCAACAATCTCCCCATTTGGACTTGATGGCAACCACTTTGGTGTTTGGCCACCACCTGTAAACACCTACAAACACATCTGCAAATACCAAGACTTCTTACCAAGCTTCTCCCCCCCTTTGACATCAAGGGAAAAGGGTTGACCAATGCTAAATGGAGACTTCTCTCCCCATTTGTAGAGATGATCATTGTAGGTCTGATCTGTTGAATATGAAAACTACATACTGACCATACTCCCCCTGAGCATATGTTGAACCTTCTAAATATATTGAATGAAGTACAAGACTCTATGACTCCACCAAATTTTACCTTTCCTATCACCAAGGACTCATGAACTAGTACATTAATCACCCAACATAATGGGGTTACATATTTGACCTGATATTACATCAATTTGGATGACATACATAACCCATACATGACTAAATTTTACAATGATTACAACATGCGTCTTTTCATGACCATTACATTAAGAGACATATAAGACACTTATAACCAAAAACAGAAACCTCCACCATGAGGTAGAAAGACCATGATAGTCATCAGCAACCATCATACACCATATAGGAACCTGCAACATGAACATTTCATCACAACGACATAGACAACATGAACATCCTTATCATCATCATGTAGGCCAATGTAGTCATCAATATGTGACCAAATGTGCAGTGTTTCCAAACATCACCAAGCAATTGTAGTAGCATCATATCAATAAACATCCTCTTGATTTCATGTAACGTGCTTTTTTCCACATATAGGAATAGCTATAATCCATAGGAAACAATATCAATCTCTTAAACCATAATGCCATCATATAATCTTCATGCATGCATCAAAGACAAGGAGAACCTTCAACATCAATAATGATCATAGCATATACTTCATCAAGTGTATCAAGTAGAATTATCACATCATAAAAAACTTCACCAAAATGCAACTCAATTAATCATCCATAAGATCCCTATTTTCATTTCATCCATTATTGATAACCCATGACACAACGACAAAAATATGTATATATCTTCTCATCAATGAGAGATGTCAACAATAGTGAGTATATCATGAACTCATTATCATCAACCAATCATAGCATAAGATTTTGCAAGCAAGCTTTGTTAGTAACTCATCTTCTTGATCTCATATCATCAAGATTAACATGCTCTCTTCACACATAAGAAGAGCCACAATATTCAAGAATCATATACATCATCATATGTAGAATATAAGTATCATATACATGCATCAAAAACATGTGTGAGAACAAAGAATACCTTCAACATCACAAGGCATAGAGTTGACCAGAAACATATAAATCTTCTCATCAATGTCAACAAACAATGAGTGAACTATAAACTCATCATCATCAACCAATGTCGACCACGACCATAACATACACATCCTCTTCATCAAGTGTATCAGGTAGTATTAACAACTTCACTAAGTGCAACTCAAGCATCATCCATGACTTAATGACAGAATGACAACAACATATGTATCTTTAGCAATAAAAACAACAACAACTATACATCATCAATGACATGTATTCATCAACATGCAACCAGAAATGCTCAAGAAACCATAATGCCAACAATGGACCATTTAGAAGCATAGAAAATTCTCCTCCTAAACCTGTGCAAACTCTTATGATATTATATCCATCTCATCTATCAACAATTGCATCAATAATCTTTTTCAACAACAATAATATAGGATTTTGCGACTACTCATAAACTCATCATGAAACTACATCATTCCTAAGCATAATATGGGCATTATTAACAGTTTGCAATAAATCAATGTCAGTGCCAGCATGCCAATAACCAATTGATAAAAACATATGAGAGGCTTCCCCTAAATCTGTGCCACTATTTATTCATCACTGAGAAACATACGTGGTTGTCCTTCATGAGATCCATGTACAGAAAGTAAATTGTTGGTTCCTTGTACTCACATCTCCTCCTGAACCTATATTATTTGTTCTTGTTCAATGTTACTTCATTGGATGCAATGCCAGTTCCATAAATATAACCAAAAGAATATCAAACATCAAGATGCACATGCATAGATCCCCCTAAGATCATACACCAATGATCTCGTGGTCTTGATAATCAACACCTATTCTCCATGAGGTTATGTCACTCACATTTACTTCTACAATCACTGTTAGAATAACACATTAAGAAAAATAGACTGTAGTGGGGACCATCTTCTTTTACTCTAAGGCTGAAGAAGGAGAGGAATTATACCTCTTATTTATTCCTAAATTCTTCTCTGTTAGCACATATAATCTGTTTGGATTTTTGTATCCTCTTGCTATAACCTTTCCAGTTTATTCATCTATAACTTTGCATTTAGTTGATGTAAATACAATTATACATCATTTGTAAGCTATTTGACATACACTTAGAATGTTTTGTTTTAACTCTTGAACTAATAATACATCAATTGCTTTTGCATACTTCTCAAATTTGATTCTACCTTTTCCCATAACTTTTGTTGGAGCACTATTTCCAAGAATCACCTTAACATCTTTTTTTTTTCTTTAGAAACTCAATCTTTTCCTTATCTCCAGCGATGTGATGAGAGCATCCACTATTTATGTACCATTCATCTTCATCTTCAAATGAGAAAAGAGCATGACCACACCTTATTTGTTCTTCTTTTTTCTTAGTGTAAGAAGTGTTGGTGGATTCACCTTTCTCAGATTTAATGTTCTTACCTAGTTGTTTTCCATGTTGTCTGTGAAGATCCATTGATTTGTTCCTGCATTCTTTTTCTACATGCACAAACTTGTTACAAGCATAACATCTTATATGACCAAAAAACGGAGCTGAGGAATCATAATATGTCAGTTTCATATTCCTTCTTTTGTAATCAATAGTTTTGTGACCAAATATGTTGCAACCAAAAAAATATTCCTTAAAGAAACCTGAGTACCCGGGAGCTTATGATCTTCCTGTGTAGCGGCTATTTTCTTGAGATAAAAACAATTTGCTTCTGCAATTGGCTGCAACATGTCCATAATCATGACCTAGAAAGCAGTCAACATTATTAAACAGAGGAGAGAATCAATTAATGTTTCTATTATTGGAAGAAAATTATTTATTTTGAAAATTCATCTTCCTTGGATGTTGATTTGGTTGACTTCTTATCTCTTTAACAAGAATTTCATCTTTTATATTGTTATCTTTTGCACAAGCCTGTTAACTAGATTCTCCTTTTACAATTTCATGAAAACCAAGACTAGATTTAATGGAATGAGACCTTTGACTACTAAGAATGTTATCCAAAATCTTAGTACTATCTTGAAATCTCAAGTGTTTATCCTTTTCTTATAACTTACTTTTTAGAATGTTTACCTCAACCTCCATTATTTGGTATTGTTCTTCCTTTTCCAGATAATTCTTCATCATTCCTTCTTTAACCTTTCTTCCTTCTTCCAATTTCTCCTTTAATTAGAAAATCTCTTACTTCAACCCATTCTCTTGTTTTCCAAATACTTGAAGTAGCTCTTCATTTCACTTGTTTGAATTTTCAAGATCTGCTCTTAGAGAGACAATCTCAGCTTCAAGTCCTTCACAATATTGTTTAGATTCTACTGCAATATTTACCAATTTAACATGATCCTTGTTATCATATGTATGCAATTTATCCTTAAGATTGTCAATCCCTTTTAAGGAAAAATCAAGTTTTCTTTTAAGATTAAGAATTTCCTCTAACTTGTCTTCTTCTAGATCAGTAACTCCATCTAACATAACATACTCACATTTTGATACATCATTATTTTCTTTAGGAACAAGCTTACCTATTAGTTCTCCTGATGAATAATATTGTTTTTCCTTCATGGATTGCCTATAGATCATCCATACATCCTTTGCAATTGCATAATGCATAACCCTTTTTAATGTTAAACCATGTATGCTATTAATGATGTCACTTCATGCCTTATTATTCTTTTGAACTTCTTCACCTCATGGGGGAATTTTAGTGTAACCATTGCATACTCAATTCCAAACATCATAACCAAAGTCCATTATATTAGACATCATCTTTCTTTTCCATTCTTGAAAATTTTCATTACTTAGCATTGACATAACTTTAGTGTCTATCGTTTCTAACTTGCCTTTCTCTTTTGTTGTAGATTGTCCCTGGCCTATAAATGCAGATATTTCCATAGCATTAGATGCATCATTGTCAATGCTCTCCTAAATTAAGTTCTTCATTTAAGTTTCCTTCTTCTTTTGTTTCTTTCCCATCGTCCTTGATACACTTCAAGCGATCATGCTTCAATTGGAGTGACCTGCTATAATACCAATTGTTGGGAAAACTACTGAGAGGGGGGCAGGGTGTGAATCGGTATTTTAAACCCACTTCAGCGTTTTAATTTCTTATTCTGAATTATGTGCACTAACTGTATGTGCATGACTTCAATGAAAGACAATCACGTATATCCAGTTAAGCACTTCTTCATAAGTTCCATCCTATATTTATCTTTAACTAGTGCATTATTAATTTCATCAGACATAAGTATGCAGTAAAGAGTGGAATAAATCATCAGACATAAGAAACACAAAAACACATGAGAACAACAAGATTTTTAGGTGGAAACCCAATGTGGGAGAAAACCATTGTTGTCATCGTCTTTGTCTTTTTCTTTTATTATAAAATAAAACATATTACAATCTTGTACTAGCGCAGACTCTTACCAGCACACAGGCACCCACCTGTAGAAGGCTACACCATTCTCTCATTCTCCAACACCCATTGGAATGGAGCTCCAACCCCCTGATCTTGTTTATTGGCTCCTACTAGAAGGGAGCATCTACCCCCTACACAAATTTACCAACTACCATTAGAAGGAATCTCTGACTCCCTTACTAAAGGCTCCAACCCTCAACACCTATGTGGACCACATTTCATAATATTTCATACTAGATTCACCTGACTCAAAACATAAAACTTGTAGGCCACCTCTCATCATATTTTTAGACTGGACCCACTTCCAACATTAAGCCCAAACCAAGTAACAACTCTGAAACCAAATACTCAATCAAATCATCCAATCACTGAACCAACTAAATCACTATAACATCAACAAACCAATCATTGAATTTCATCCAACTATTGCAACCAAAACAAATCCATAATAGATGTAAGCTATCAGATCATACCAACCATTAATCAACCATACATTGTTCACTATCACATAAACACAATGTTGTTCTTACAAATCCTGATGAGACATACTTTAGAAGGTATACACTAAGAATACCCATGTATATAAGTGTTTTCTCTATTTAAGACATGCATACAGATCTCAAATCACTGATAACTGAATCTAGATCACTATAATACTGAAACAACCACATAATCATGTACTGAAGCAATCACAGATCACTGAACCAATTACAGATCATCACATTGTAGCATCATCACTAATCAGCGTTCCATTCCATAACAAACTCAACCCAATCAATATTGTCAAACACATTTTATCATGATAGAGACATCATCAACAAAGTGCAACCAACAAAACATAACTCATCAAATGTCATCATCAAACCATATTCCAAAACCCTAGAATATATACACAACTTCCATGAAGCATATCGAAGTATGTACATGACTATCATGCAAAACGCCCATATACGAATCTCAATATATAGTATAATTCGTAGAATTTATATACGACTTAGTTGAAACATATCCATGTATGTATGCAATCATTCAGAGGAAAACAAGCATACATATCTGAATTCATTGAATTATATTTTTGCTACATAACACAACATTTGTCAAACCCAAATCTCGGCATACATACTATTACAGTCACACATCATCATAGATTTTTCAAAACATAAATAGATCAAAAAATATGTATTCATTTCAAATCAATCAGACCTGATCCATCTCCATGCTCCCTGGTGCATCCTTATTTCAAATTAGACTACACATTAATAACCCTTAACTTGCATACTTAATGTTGGGTTGTGTTATATTCTTTCCACGACTAGCCCACGTAGTTAACTAGGGGTTAGAGGGGGGGAGGTCACAGGGGGTTTGAGGTGTACCTGTAACCCCACTTTATGGGGTCTGGGGCAGCACCCCAGAAAATTTTGGTTTTGGACCCTATGTTAGGGTGGGTGAACCCACCTATAGTTTTGTGCATGTTTTTCGCACATGGTTTTGGATGTGATGGTTTTCGGTCCATGGTTTTGGACGCGATGGTTTTTGTTCCATGGTATTGGATGCTTCGGCATGTATAAATATGTATAATAACATTGAAAGGAACATAATGAAAATTCAAGTTGGTAGTCTCGGTTTTGGGATCCAGGGGAAAAATCTCTGTGTATATGTGTTTTATGTGTTATGCTCTTGCATTGTTTATTTTATGTGTTTTAGAATTCATATACAGGTAATTTATGTACGGGGTTAAAACCTACATTTGGTATCAGAGCTGTTTTGGCTTCAAGGGGATGCCTTTGTTGCTGAGGGGTTTTGCAAGGGCCTGTGGTAGACCCTGTTCAGTGGGAGATCTGCGAGATCGATTCTAGTGGTGAAAGAATATGGTGAGCAGTGGAAAGATAGAGATCAAGAAATTTAATGGTCAGATTTTTCAGTTGTGGAAACTCAAAATGGAGGATTTGTTGTTGGATAAAGATCAGTGGGTCATGGTAGATCCGGGTATTAAACCAACGGGAGTGTCCGATGAAGAATGGAAGAAGTTGGATCGGAAGGCAAAGAGCACAATACGATTATGTGTCTCAGATTCAGTATTGCTAAATGTATCAGGGGAAGCTACAACGAAGGCTTTGTGGGACATGTTAGGGAATTTGTACCAATCTAAGTCTCTGGTGAATAAACTGTTCCTGCGGAAAAAGCTGTATAACCTGAGGATGAGAGATGGAGACTCGGTGACAGATCATCTGAATGCGTTTAATACTGTGTTAATCCAGTTATCATCTGTTGATATTAAAATTTCAGATGAAGATAAGTGCATCAATTTGTTGTGTTCTCTACCAGATTCGTGGGATAGTCTGGTTATTGCAATAGGTAGCAATGCAACTACTTTGCAGTTTGATGAAATAGTCTCAACCTTGCTGACAGAGGAGATGAGACGGAAAAATATAGACAACTAGAATGGTTATGCCTTGTCTGTACAAAGACGGTCCCAGAACAGAAACAAAAATAAGTCATCGAGTGGGAGATCTAAATCTAGAGGGAGATCTGAATCTCCAGGAAAACCTACAAAGGTGGTGTGCTGGAAATGCGGAAAAGAAGGGCACTTCAGAAGGGAGTGTAAATCTAAAGCTCCTGATAAAGGAAAGGGATCTGACGATGCTCCTTCTGCAAAGGCGAAAACCACCTCAGATGAAGGTGGGGATGTGTACTGTACTTGGCTTCTTCAGTACACATGTAGATCATGAGGCATGGTTGATTGACTCAGGTGCATCCTTTCACTTCACTCCCCATAGAGAGTGGTTCTGCGAGTATGAGAAATACGATGGTGGTGATGTCTTCTTCGGAGATGATAGGAAGGCTAGAATCATTGGTCGCGGAAAAGTAAAGTTGAAGTTGCAAGGTGGAAGGGTTAGAACCCTTCCGGGTGTTCTGCATATTCCTGCGTTGGCCAAAAATCTGATTTATGTAAAGCAAGTTGGATGATGCAGGTGTAAAGACAGTGTTCGAGAAGGATACCTGCAAGATGGTTCGAGGAGCACTGGTATTGATGCGGGGAGTTCGGATTGGAAATTTGTACAAGCTGCAAGGTAGCACTGTTGTTGATGGGTGCAATAGTTCTATGGTTCCTGAAAATGGAGCAGAAAATCTAGTGGTCTCTGGAGAGAAGACCATGTTGTGGCATCAAAGGCTTGGACATATTGGAGAGAAGGGCCTTCGAATACTTCATGGTAAAGGTATGGTAGAAGGTATGAGTAATAGCTCTCTGGATTTTGATTTCTGTGAAAATTGTGTATATGGGAAGCAGAATCGGGTGAGTTTCCCCTCTGGTGGTAAGAGGACGAAACAAATATAAGAGCTTGTGCACAGTGATGTGTTTGGACCTGTGAAAGTTCCATCACTGGGTAAGTCTGTGTACTATGTATCATTTATAGATGACTTCTCAAGGAATACATGGATATTTTTCCTTAAGAAGAAATCTGAAGTCTTTGACAGGTTTAAAGAATTTAAGGCTCTGGTGGAAAATCAGACAGAGAAGAAGATAAAGGTACTGAGGACAGATAATGGTGGATAATTTTGCAGCAAGGAATTTGAAGAATTCTGTAAGAAGTGTGGTATAGCACGACAGAAGACTACTCCATATACACCTCAGCAAAATGGAGTTGCAGAAAGAATGAATAAGACGTTGATGGAAAGGGAAAGAAGCATGCTCAGTGGTGTTGGGTTAGGACAAGAATTCTAGGCAGAGGCTGTGGATACTACATGTTACCTTGTCAATAGGTCACCTTCATCAGCGTTGGAGGATAAGACTCCACAAGAGGTATGGACTGGTAAGAAACCCTCTCTTTCACATCTGAGGGTATTTGGATGTGATGCATATGTACATGTTCCAAAGAAGAAATGAACCAAGTTGGATAGTAAACCTGAAAAGTGCATCTTTATTTGGTATAAGGATGGTTTAAAGGGTTATAAGCTTTGGAACCCAGTCACACGGAAGGTTGTGTACAACCAAGATGTGGTGTTCAAAGAGGTAAAATATGTTATTAAACATGAAGTCCAACCAAAGGAACCTGAGAAGATAGAGTTTGAGCTTAAGGAGGAAGAACCAAACTCTACAGCAGAGGAGGAATCAGAAGATGAAGAGCCACAAACTCTGGGTGTGAGAAGATCAGTTCGAGAAAGAAGGCAGCCAAAAAGGTATAGTCCATCTGCTTTCTATTCAACTTTTGCTTTATCTATTACTGAGGATGATCCCAGAACTGTGAAGGAAGTAGTAGATTCAGAGGATGGCAAACCCTGGAAAGAGGCCATGGTTGATGAAATGGCATCTTTACACAAATATGAGGCATGGGATCTAGCGGAGTTGGCGGCTGGAAGGAAACCTATTGGTAGCAAATGGGTGTTCAAGAAGAAGAAAAATGCATAAGGAAAGGTGGAGAAATACAAAGCTCGGTTGGTAGCAGAAGGTTATTCCCAAGTGCCAGGAATTGATTTTGGTGATATTTTTTCTCCTGTTGCCAAGGTAACTTCTATTAGATTAATTTTATTTGTTGCTACTGCTTTTGGTTTTGAGGTAGAACAGATGGATGTGAAGACATCATTTCTTCATGGGGATCTTAAGAAGAGGAAATATTACATGAGCAGCAACCTGAAGGCTTTGCGTGTTGAAGGGTAAGAAAAACTGGTATGCAATGTTAAGGAAGTCTGATCTGGTTTTAAAACAGTCACCAAGGATGTGGTATCAGGGAAATTTATACATTTAACAGTGGGACTTGGCTTCACCAGAAGAAGCAAGCAGATCACTATGTGTATTTTTAAATTTAATTTGTGTGACCATGTTATTTATCTGGTCTTATATGTGGATGATATGTTGCTGGTTGGAAATGACAAAGAAATTATCAAGGATTTGAAGACCCAATTGTCCTCCAAATTCGACATGTAAGATCTTGGTGCTGCAAACTATATTTTGGGCATAGAAATTAAAAGAGACCGAGCAAAGAGGAAGCTCTGGTTAAACTAGAGGAAGTATGTCGAGCCAATACTACAGAGGTTTAATATGCAGGATAGTAAACCAGTGAAGGTTCCTATTCCTGTAGGTGTGAGGTTGTCTGCTAAACAGTGTCCCAAGACACAAGAAGAGGAAGAGGACACGTCCCGTGTTCCATATGCAAGTGCAGTTGGTATCTTGATGTATGCAATGGTCTATACTACCAGACATTGCACATGCAGTGGGAGTATTGAGCAGGTTTATGTCAAAACCAGGGAAGGAGCACTACACAGTAGTGAAACAGGTTTTCAGGTATTTGTGTGGCACTAGTGATTATGGTTTGTGCTACCAAGGAAGACCAATATTGAATAGAGTGTTGGATATTCATGGCTTTGTTGATGCAGACTGGGCTGGAGATTTGGATCAGAGAAGATCTACAAGTGGGTATATATTTAACCTATTTGGAGGTGCAGTTAGTTGGATGTGTAAGAAACAATATGTAGTGGCACTATCAACTACAGAGGCATAATACATGGCCACTGCTCATGCAAGCAAGGAAGCAGTTTGGTTGTAGAGATTATGTTCAAGTATGGGGTTAGTACAGGGAGCTATAAGGATAGACTGTTGACAACCAAAGTGCAATTTTCTTAGCAAAGAACCCAACATATCATTCAAAGACAAAGCACATTGATGTTTAGTATCACTTTGTGAGGGATATGATAGAAGACAAAAAGGTGTTGCTGGTAAAGGTGGACACTTTGAGGAATACTACAGATGCATTGACAAAATCTGTGAGCTCTGAGAAGTTCTCTTGGTGTAGAGAAACAATGGGCGTTTCAGGGCTGGAAAAATGACTAAGCTCTCCTGTGGCCCCCTGTGGAAAGAAAACAACAAGTGGGAGATTGTTGGGGTGTGTTATATTCTTTCCACATAGTTAACAGGGGGTTTGAGTGGTACCCGTAACCCCACTTTATGGGACTAAGGAGAAACGGATTAGGTTGTATGAGATATGGATTTTTAGGCATGTTGAGGCCGAGATGCAGGAATTCAAAAGTTACACCTTCAGCACCAAATGTTTCAATCCATATGACCCTCATTGCCTAGTGAAGGATCATTGTACGACATTGCAAAATCCTTGGATCTACAAGGCATGTCATTGGCCTAAGGAAGACCCATGGAGATATTGTTATCACTACTCCAGGCTCAATGAACCGATCGACATAGTTGTAGAGTGGTTAGCAAAGTAAAGTGAAGAAACATGTTAGAGAGAAGCATCATCTACAGCAGCAGAGGGTAGAAGACTTGCAAGTGACAAAGGCAAGAGAAAGGTCATTGACAGTGTAGACGAAGAGCAAAGTTGCAAGTTCAAAGTAGATCCACTTGTGTTGAAATCATCTTTGGATATTGAGGGTGAGAGGCGACAGTGCGACAGGAGGATCATGCAAAGGAAAAGAGAGAAACAAAAGATGCAGGAAACATAAAAAGAGTTGTAGGAGATGAAGCGACAACTTCAAGAAGAACAGGAGTTGTTTAGAAGAGAGAAGGAAGTGTAGCAGAGATAGGTACAACAGAAGGAAAAACATGCACAGATTAATGAAACTATGCCCATACATGCTATAGACTCATCCGAGCAGTTGGCACAAAGAAGATAGGGTGAGTAGTCATAGGAGCAGTACTTAGCTCAAGAGATTGAACAAATGCTAGAGTAGATGGACCCGGATATGGTTCAACCAGAGTCAAATCAGGATATTGACCTCATGCCTGGAAATTAAGAGGTCACCCCACCAACTTCACCATATCCAGAAGCAGAGAAAGTCCTAAGTGATCTACGAAACATATAAATATTTGAAGACAATACCGAGGTAGATATGCACAACATATCTCTCGACGAGTCACAACACATAGTTGTACAGTCGCGTAGAGTTCCTACTCTAGATGCCCACATATATCCTGCAAAGTTTGAAGAATGAATGATCATATCTGATGTGCGCAAGCATCCAACAACATTGGCCAATTCTACCAAAGCATATGATGAAGCCACCATCTTGAGTGTTAGATTGTTGATAGCTGAGAACGAGTGTATGGCTAAGGAGTTACAAGCGACCAAGCAGGGAGGAGAACAGGTTATAACATCCGCAAGAGCGGAGTTGAAGAAAGTGATACTAGATGAAGTATCGTCTCTCGAGGCAGTCATGTGGACATTGTGTTCCAAATTCTTCACCATGCATAAGTCAGTTTTCCATCTCAATGGTTGGCAGCAACGTTGTGCTAAGAGAGCACGAATCCTGTTAAATCTGCACTCTGTTGTCGATCGCATGCAATCATGGAAAATGAGGTACCAGTGAGTCCCATTTCATTTTCCAAATATGATGAAGCCAAAGGCAGTAGAGTTTAAAGCATGCATCCAGAGTCAGATCCAAAACTACGAGGAACTCCTGTAGCTCATCACTAGTTTGTAGGCTTCATGTGCATGGGTGTTCAAAAACATGGATGTCATTGTATGCACGTACGTGATCCCATCCATCGGCACACTCACTAAGGCGAAGATAAATAACCAAGTCCGATTGGGGCTAGACATGTAATTTGATGAGTTGATGTGTATAGCTACTAGCGCAGACTTAGAGATTAGCGTAGACACTATGCATTAGTATGTCATTAGTTTGGCTGTGCTGAAGACTATGATGCGCATGTTATCAGGCGAGTTGGAAAAGGTGTCAAATCAGTGTACCCAGATGCAACAAAGGCAAGAGTTCACTTTGAGTACGATGTCACTATTGAGCACACGAACGCCATAACAGACTACCAAGCTTGGCATCAGTTTGCTAGCATCAATCATCATGAGGATGTCAAAACATTGGTATTCCCACAGTTGTCCGAATCTTAGTGATGTCTTGCCTCACTTGCTCAAGCCCATTTTGTCTCACATGGGTACATGTGCAGGTTGTAATGTAACATCTTGTAAAATTGAAGGACCAAGTGTCGATAGTAGAATGTAACAGCCATGTAGTAGTTAAAGACTCATGAGGGTAGAGGAAGAGTCACAAAGGGGAATGTCAAGGGTCACCCCACCCTTTGCTATTTATAGAACCTCATAACTCATTGTAGAGGCTTTTGGGAGCCAAGCTTCCTATAGGTGTATCTTAGAGAAAGAACGGAGTGTATTATAATGAGCCTTGGCTTCTCTACATCATGGCGCTAGTATATCTCTTTGGAGGAGCAGGCAGTAATGACTTTAATGTTCCACTGTCAGGACTACTAGTTGGTCATGGTTGTATGTATGTTTGGATATTTCACTTTCTTAATATAACATAGCCAACATGTTTCATGCATATGTTGTTATTGTAGTTCAACTATCTTAGTTACTCTAATGATATGTGCAGTTTTTTTTTACGCATGTATGTATGGAATTTTATGTATATGTTTGTATGAATCTTGTCAAAATGTGTTATTGGTATAACCATCACTTTGGATCGTTGTATAACCTACTTTCTAGCTTGTGATTTCTTGTTGTTCGTGTGTTCCCTTTCAAGATGCGTGCTATCACAGGTTTCTAAGGGGTGCACTCATTCCCCCATTTCGTGTGTTAGAAAATTTCATACACCTTACTTGACTTGTTGTGCATGTCACACCCTTGCTACCAACAATGACATCTTACTCATCTCTGCGTGCAACCATGATCAAGGCGATACCGTACTACCCACTATTGGGACTCCTACACCAAACAATTTGAGGTCTAATTGGGACTTCTTACCGAAGAGATGTTGGGGTTTGTTATATTCTTTCCACATAGTTAATAGGGGGTTTGAGGGGTAACCGTAACCCTACTTTATGGGGTTCGGGGCAGTGCCCCGGAAAATTTTGGTTTTGGACCCTATGTTAAGTTGGGCGGACCACCTATGGTTTTGTGCATTATTTTCGCACATGTTTTTTGGACGCGATGGTTTTCGGCCCATGGTATTTGATGCTTCGGCATGTATAAATATGTATTGTAACATTGAAATGGAACATAATTAAAATCAAGCTGGAAGTCCCGGTTTTGCGATCCAGTGGGAAATCTCTGTGTATATGTGTTTTATGTGTTATGCTCTCGCATTTTTATTTTTCATGTGATTTAGAATTCGTATGCAGGTAATTTTTGTACAGGGTTAAAACCTACAAGAGATCCCTAACATGTTGGCAAGTCCATCACCATCAACATTTCTGGCACTAGAATGAGGGTGATATGATAAGCCGAGTCCTCACATCTTGTTTTGAATCTTTGCACATCTGTCATGGATATCGTTATACTCCTCCCTCTACAATATCTATCCAATGCTAAACCTATCAAAACCATGAGGGAGTTTTATGATCACTTGTCGAAATTCACGTACAATGGTGAAGGCGAAGTGGCCTAGCCTAATTACTTACACAACTTCCTTGCATTCTTGGAGGATGCTGATGAGTTCGATGAAGTCGAGCTCAGTTTTCTTCTTTCACACACACTTCATGAATCCGCACAACAATGGTGTCGCAACCTGCCTCATAATTGAATGCACTCACTTAAGCAATTCGGTGATCTAATTGAATCTACTTTCCATCATTTTGATCCTAAACCTCTTGACAAAAAAATGTTAAAACAATGGAAGACCTTGCAAGAATTGCCTATGGAATTTTGGCAACACTTTCATGTACTTTACTTTGAAGCCCTAAAAAACTAGATGAAATTACAATATCTTTGGGACAGATTCAAATATTTCCTTCTCAAATCATTCTATCCCAAGATGAAGTTGAAGTTCAAACCTAGCTTAGCATAATTCGGTGATGGATCTGCACAATCATAAGCAGGCACAATCATTGTCACATGTGACTGTCCACCTTCCACTCATCAAATAGCTACACCACCGCAGAGTGATGTGGGAGAACATGCACACACATTTGTTCAACTGTCATATCCTCCCAACATCACTTCTATCAATTTTCGCACAATATTGGTTGTGAATCCCATGGGTTATCACATGCACTTGTTACCTTAACCTCCATCTTCATGTTTTGTTGATCCTCCAGATTGCACTGTCGTCTGTTCTTCCATTCCAAACTCTACACCTATCGTGAATGAGGATCAAGATGCCGACAAAATTGGTGTTGCACAACCCACTTGCACTGTCATTTATGATCAATATGATTGGGAACCTGAGATCTTTGGTGATTCTGCTATCTCTGATTTTCCTTTGGTAAATCCATCAACGGATGCATCCACTAATGATCATTCACAAAACACACCCGATGTCATTCCATCATTCGAGAGCGGAGAGTTCAAATTATTTATTGAAATTCCACTTGATATTTCATCTTCTTTTTCTGGGAACATAGAGAGTGAACATTCTTGCTTCTCATCTACCCCTATGTTTGATTTATCTATTCATGAGGATGTCGATGAAATCATTGATTTTTCTAATCGTAGTTGTCATGATCCATTTACTCCCGTATTTGATCAGGATGATGATTCTATCATTGTTGATCTTTCAAAGCCACCTGTTTATGATGATCTATCTGTCGACAAAATTGAAACCCCGCATGTTGTCGAGGCACTTCAGCCCAAGTTGATGGTTATGTCCAATCCCTGCTGTCCTATGGTTGGTTTCACTTCCGATAAGGAAATTGTTGAAACACCTAAGGCTCCTCATCACTCATCTATATGCATTAGAGATCAATCCCACACAAAGATTTATCTTCTTCCACTTGAACTACATGATCCCATCGCTCACACATTGGAGGAATCTTACACAACAAGAAGGCTTGTACGATGTAAGTTGTCTATGTTTCTCAAATTTTCTTCCATGTCACAATCAAGAGAGTGCATATTATTAACATCTACACATAGTTTAGCACAAAAAAATTGCAAGTCCACAGAGCGCATGTCATGCACTTTCACTTTTTTCTTTTCTGTGAACACATTTAAACTTAGAGTGTGTTTGTCTTCATTGTTTAATCTTTTATGTTTGCTAGTTTGTGAAACTACACTATTTGTGAACCATGCCTTCACCAACATGGGTTGACCAATGCATTGGTGGCTACATTGGAAATATCACTTCACATGAGAAAACCCATGCAACATTAGCTTAGGAGTAGGAGTAGTGTTTTCTTTTGTCTTGTTTGCTTGCATGCATGTTTTCTTTCTTTCTTTGCTTTTTGTTTGCTTGCTTGCTTGCTTTGCTTACTTGCTTTTCTTTCACATTTACTTCTGCTCTTTTCTTTATTGTCTATTTGCTTGTTTACATTCGTAGGTTAATTTCGCATGAAACCATGCGTAACTCTTGAAATAATCAAGGTAAAGTACAAGAGGACTTGTACAGTTATCAATACTCGGTTGTCTATTGTCTGGCCTCTCTATGTAGAACTTGTTGTCTTCAACCAATGATACACCATTGAACAATATGTTCTATTCGAAGTGAACCTCACTGAAAACACAACACATGCATGCTAACTAGCATCACCAACTCTAGTTGGTTGTTTTGGGTTAACCCTTGTCAGCTCAGTCAACTAGAGTAAGGTGAGGGGGAAAACCTTAACAAGTATGTCAGAGGTATATACAAACACTTCTCTGAGGGAACAACCTCTTCTTCTCTCAATAAGTCGAGATCCCTATTCTGCCTCTGAAATGAATAAGTGATATGCATAGTTATGAAAAATGAAAAATGAAAAAATGAAAGTGTGAATTTTTTTGAAAAAAGTGAATAACGAATAAGGCAAAAGAAGAGAAAGGCTTCCCATGCAGAGAGGTGATGAAAATAACTCTATCGAGGTATTGATGATGCTTTCTGGCAGCGGAGCAACGCTTGTGTTCCTATGTGACTCCGTCGGGGTACTGTCGAGGCCTGCTGGTAGCAAAGCAAAACCAGAGATGAAACTTAAACATTGACTATCATATTGCTTATGTACCAATATACCCCTCATCCGTAATCGAAACAACTGTGTTGACCCGGCTTGGAATGTGTACCGGCCAACCAAGAGCATGACAGGTGACCCATCTTTCAATCAAGCTAGTGTGGAAACCAAGGCAATCTAAGACCTAAACAATACTTCCGGAGGAGTTAGAATTTCTTTTCATGAAACAATGTCCATTAGGAGAGTTGGAGTTCTACCAGTGTCTCGCCAAGTGTTATAGCGACTACAACCACCCTCCAAAATTTTTCCTTAGCTTCATTTTGGAGCCTCCCTACCAACCATCCTTACTAGCATGTCTTGCACTGTCCAACTACAAATGTTTCAGCTAAGTTTCAATGGATTACCAGCTCATGTATGTCAAATTGTTTTCCTCCCACCCGCAGGCTGACATTCCAGACTTAGTCAATTTTTTGGTTGAGATACTCACCTAGAAAACTGTATAATTCTGGAGGGGAACCGGACTTCCCTCCACAAATTGCATAAGCTCCAGAAATGTGTAATCTAATCAGGAAACCTTCCATCTGAAAAATGTACAATTCATCCCAACACCGGGCTTCAACTCAGAAATTATGCAATTCTGACTAACAACCATGGATTTAGTCTAGAAATTGTGCAATGCAAGAGGGACATCCGTCTTGCTCAACCCAAAAACTATGTAATTACCATTTCTAGACTTATGGATTGTTGCATGTGCTCCCAAGTTGATAGATCCCCTCTAGGACTGAGCAATCTTGATTTGCATACATAGGTTGTTTTTTCCAGAAAAAGAAAAAATGGAAAAAGCAAAAAAGCATCCCTAGATTTTAGGGATCCATTTTTAGCAGTGGGAGGTTACATGCAAAAGCTATTTTAGAAGCCTGCTACCAAGTGTCGCCTTTTCCTATATTTGTGACATGCGTGTCATAAGCCTTGATCTTATCAAAAATTATTTATTCGACCGCTTTTTCTGGGTGACTCTACTTTTCTTGTCTTATGTTGCTTTTCTTTCGCTTTTGCATTTCAATTTTTATGAATGATGTTTCCTTGGTTTTGTTGAATTCCTATTATTTTTTTAATGCATGTTAGTTTATATAAGCATTGTTTCGAGTTTTTCATTGCATCCCACTATTGTCTCGTGCATGACACTTTTTCTGCACTAACAGTCGTTGTTGCAGTGACTCGCTTCACACGCATGCTTGTTTTCCCATTTTATAAATCCTACACTCATTTTTTTCCTGCATGATCATTCACTCTTGTTTTCACTTATCTTTGCCATGCATTCAAACCCTTTCATGTTTTCAGTTGCCCATCAGTGGGTCTAAGTTGCCTTGGCCGAGATCTTCCTTGCTCGGCTAGAAATGCGCATTTCTAAGAGTGAAGGCTCTTCCTTCCTCCGAGAAAATGTGCAAATCTAGCCTAGCACTAGCCTCCAAGCTTATTTTGCACAATTCTAGGAGGCAGTGCCTTACTGGCCCAAGAAACTGCGCAATGGAGTTTGTTGGTTTTGCATGTCCTTGCCAACTAAAATTTTGCATTGCATAGCTTCAGTCCTCAAAAGACCAAGATGGACTGATCATTGTGTAGTTCAAGTAGTCAGTCAACCTCATAACAACCCAGACTATGCCTTGCACAATTTTGGTAGTTAGTATTCCAGCCTCCCGATGAAAATTGCTCAATCTTCCTAGTTAGTCACCCGGGTATGTTTCATGTCAGTCCTCAAAGATGTTTTGGTTTTCAACTGACATATTTCTTTCCATGGTGTTTCTATATCTCTAGGTATCTCAGATGTTCATTTCATCTCTCAACTATTCAGGTATAATGGCCTTTAAGAGAGCAGCGTCAAAGGACACCGTCGAGAGCACAACTAGAGATGGAATTGAGTAGGTGTCTATGAGCTTGCTAATCTATGATGACACCAAGTTTTTCATAGACAAATATATTAAGATGAAATGGCAGAACATCAATGATACATTCTTAGGCATGTTTGAGGAAAATTTGGAAGACCGCAGGGTCTATGTCAACTTCACAAGTCTGGCTGGTACTGGATTACATGTAGAGATCCTACGTTTCCATGCGCGCATATGATCCACTGGATTGTCTCGCATACTGATCCCAAGAAAATGGTGTTCAGAAGTGCCAGTGGAACATAACTTGCTACATTCAGGGCGAAATAATTTCAAGAGATGTGTCACTTGGCACAGTCAGTGATTACAATGGAGAAGCCCTTCAACAGACCCAACAACAATGCAAACTCAAGAGATATCTTGAAGAGTTGGGTGAAAGATCTAGCCAATTTTGAGGACAACACCGAGCCAGGTTTACAAGATGAAGATACTATGGAAGACATATCAATACTTGGTCATTTTTGCATGTCGCTTATACAACCAAGAGAGCACAAAAACCTTCTTACAGAGTTAGGTGATTGCATTTGACCAACTAACCAACGAAGGAAGACCTTGCAACTGGTCTGACATGTTGGCTCTTAGGTTGAAGCAACAGATAAAAGAAGTCCGACATCCACCCAAGGGTCAGCATGCGAAGATATACATCTCCGCTTACATACTTGATGTAGTCTGTGCCCATTAGTAGTTCCCTGGTTTTGGTTGGCAAGGACACCCTTGGAAACCTCTGTGCACACTTATTTCATATTTTACTTTGAATGCAACTTCCATGGAGTTAGCATGCAGTTTTCAGACCACTTTGTCACCCTCGTGTAAAAAATGATATTTAAGCAGGATCCTCCTTGCATGTCGCAGGGAGCGAAGGAGGCATTGATCGACATAACGGATTGGTATGCCTCACCCCTTGGCACCTTCATACACATGTACAAAGAGGAGAAAGCTCTACATGTTTTATCAAAGTTTTCCATGGACAAGCTTGTCATGGAAGAAGTGTCATATCACATCTCAACAGGGTTGTCATCTAAACTGCACAGGAAGAAGAAGGCACCTTGGCCTACTCTTCCGTTGTGAATCGAGTTGTATGAGATACAGAATCTCAATCATGTTGAGGCTGAGATGAAGGAATTCAAAAGACTCGTGTTAGGTCCCTATACTACTACTGCAGGGATCTCATAATAACTTTCAACCTGTATGACTCACATTGTTTAGTGAAGAACCACTACACGAGAGTGCAACATCCTTGGATCCAAGGGGTGTGTCATTGGCCTGAGGAAGACCAATGGAGATATTGTTATCACTCCTCTAGGCTCAATGAACTGGTCGACATGGTTGTAGAGTGGTTAGAAAAGTAGAGGGAAGCAACATCTCAGAGAGTAACATCATCAACACTAGCAAAGGGTAGCAGACCTGTGCATGACAAAGGCAAGAGGAAGGTTTTTTACAATGTATAGGCAGAGTAAAGCTACAAGTTCAAAGAAGATCCACTTATGTTGAAAGCCACTTTGGATATTGAGGCTAAGAGGCAACAGTGCGATAGGAGGATCGCACAAAGGCAAAGAGAGAAACAAAATATGGAGGAAAAAAAAAAGGAGTTGCAGGAGTTGAAGTGGAAACTATAGGAAGAATAGGAAGTGCAATAGAGACAGGTAAAGTAGGAGGTGCAACATTCACAAATTGATGAAACTTCGCCCATAAAGGTTATAGACTCATTCAAGCAATTGACACAAAGCATACAGGCTGAGGAGTCGTAGGAGCATGAATTAGCTCAAGAGATTGAACAAATTCTAGAGAATATGGACACGGATATGGTTTAGCCAGAGTCAGATTAGGATATTGACCTCATGCCTCAAAAACAAGAGGTCATGTCACCAGCTTAGATCTAGAAGTAGAGCAAGTCCCAAGCAATCAAGGAAACACAAAAATCCTTGAACATTATCCAGATGTGGAGATGCACACCATATATTTCGACAAGTCACAACACAGAGTTGTGCAGTCATGAAGAGTGCCTACTCTAGATGCCCACATATCTCCTATGTAGTTTGAAGAACAAGTGATCGTATCCGATGTGCGCAAGAATCTAGTAGCATTGTTCAAAGCTCCCAAAGCATATGCCGAAGCCACCAACTCGAGTGTTAGATTCTTGATAGTTGAGAACGAGCATATGGCTAAGGACTTACAAGTATCCAAGCAAGGAGGAGAACAGGTTACAACATCCACCAGAGTAGAGTTGAAGATATTGATACTAGAGGAAGTATCGTCTCTCGAGGCAGTCATATGGACATTGTACTCCAGATTCGTCATCATGCATAAGTCATTTTTCCATCTCAACGTTTGGTAGCATCGTCATTGCATTTGCCAAATATGATGAAGCCGAAGGTGGTAGAGTTGAAAGCACACATCTAAAGCCAGATCCTGAACTATGGGGAACTCTCGCAGCTCATCATCAGTTTGTAGGCTTCACATGCACGGGTGTTAAAAAGCATGGATGTCATTGTACGCACACATGTAATCCCATCCATCGACACATTCACTGAGGTGAAGACAAAGAACCAAGTCCGACTGGAGCTAGACATGTACTTTGATGAGTTGATGTGCATAGCCATCAGCGCAGGCTTGGAGATCAACACAGACACTATGCATAAGTATGTTGATGGTTTGGGTGTGCTCAACACTATGATGCTCATGTTATGAGATGATTTGGACAGAGGTGCAAAATCAGTTTACCTGGATGCAACAGAGGCAAGAGTTCACTTTCAACAGAATCTCACCATTGAGCACATGGACACCATAATGGACTACCAAGCTTGGCATCAGTTTGCCACCATCAATCATCATGAGGACATCAAAGAGTTGGTCTTCCCACAGTTGTCTTAGTCTTACTGATGTCTTCCATGGCTTGCTCAAGCCTATTTTGTCTCACATAGGTACATGTGGAGATTGTAATGTAACATATTTTAAAAGTCACTGACCAAGTGTCGATAGTAGAATGTAACAGTCATGTAGTAGTTGAAGGGTCATGAGGGTAGATGAAGAGTCACAAAAGGGAATGTCAAGGGTCACCCTGCCCTTTGCTATTTATAGAACTTCATAACTCATTGTAGAGGCTTCTGGGAGCCAAGCTTCCTATAAGTGTATCTTAGAGAAATCTTGAAGTGTATTGTGATGAGCCTTGGCTTCTCCACAACACAAAGCTAGTATATCTCTTTCAAGGAGTAGGCAGCAGTGACTATAATGTTTTGCTGTCGGGACTAGTGGTTGGTCATGGTTGTATATATGTTTGGATCTTTCACTTTCTTAATATAACAGAGCCAACATGTTTCATGCACATGTTGTTATTGTAGTTCACCTATCTGGGTTACTCTAAGGAAATGTGTAGTTGTTTACGGATGTATATATGGACTTTTCTGTATGTGTTTGTATGAATCTTATCGAAATGTGTTGTTGTTATAACCATCACTTTGGATCATTGTCTAACCTTCTTTACGGCTTGTGATGTCTTGTTGTTTGTGTGTTACCTTTGAAGCTACATGTTATCATAGGTTTCTAAAGGGTGCACTCATTCCCCCATTCCGTGCGTTAGAGCCTTTCATACAACTTCCTTTACTTGTTGCACATGTCATACCCTTGCTACCAACAACATATTACTCACCTCTGTGCGCAACCACGGTCAAGGGGATACCGTACTACCCACTATTGGGATTCCTACACCAAACGATCTAAGGTCTAGTTGGGACTTCCTATTGGGGAGATCCCCTCGCATGTTCATGGGTCCTACACTATCAGCATATTATTATAATGGTCGCAATAATCAAAGGCAAGTAATCCTATAAGATACATACATATATGATAGTCAAGAAAACTTGTATGAAAATTTTTAAGAGAGGAAATTTTACTAGGAGGGAGACTTGTGTACCACTTTTGAGCATCGCCTTCCAAGGACATCATGAATATCTTCATTAGAACATGTTCATGGTGCAGTCACATCGTCAGAAAGTTATCGTGGAAGTCTATGATATATTGTGTCAGATTGTCACTATCCTCATTTCAAAAACAGGGTAAGTAAGCCTCCCATATGTCTATGTCAGGTAAATCATGTGGATAATCTAAAATATTAGAAAAATGCAAAGGAGAAAAATGTGAAGAAATCTATGAAAGTGCCATTGAAACAAAATTAAGAAGAAAATTAAACTAAGGAGTTGTTAGGTGAATAAATAAACAAGAAAGGTTTACATTGATAGCCTATACGGTGCATACAATTGTAACATCATCCTCCAATAGGTCACAATGTTAACCTATTACTTTAGTTACCAGAAAAACAAAACTTTAATAATTTGTTCCCTAGGAACGATGCCAAAATATGTTGGTGCATAGATTATCCTAGTAACTAAGGACAACTTAAGACCACATCACTAAGGATCCTAGATCCTCTTGCTCTAGGCGATAAGGGCTGACCTCCCTTTCACCATATGGGGTGATCCATGGTGATAATCAAAATTGAATAGCCATTATAGAATAATACATGCTAAATAGATTTTCTAATTAACAAATAAATAGGCCAAATTATTAAATTTAAATAAACCATATTTTTTAGGAAATAGAAGTGGTAGACATATAACATGTGAAAACTTACTAAAAATAAAATATCATTATGACTAAGTGAAGTTTAAATTAATATTTGATGTTTCTCACAAAACATAAGGGTTATTAAAAAATAAAAATTAAAAGAAAATGAAAAGATAGAACCTAGGAAAAACTGATTTAAATGCATTTAATAGAAATGTTGTAGTTAAACAATATGTCATCAAGTTCTATTATAATTCATGTTGCAACAAAACAATTAAATTATTTCATTTAATTTTTCTAAATGGTAAATATTATAAAATCTAAATCAATTTTAGTGTGTGGGAGATTAACCGATTTGTTAATGTCAATGCATTGCTAATCACCACATATTACTGATAAAATAAAGAAATGAAAAATGAAAAATATATTAACAATAAGAAATAAAATAGGATTGGTTTATGGTATTTAAATTTATGTGCAAATAAAACCCTATATAATATGCATTGTTAGAGTTTCGTTTTGCAACCAATAAATTCAAATATAATTAAAAACCTTTAATTAACAAATATTCAAGTATTTAAATCATTATTGTATGAAATATTATTGAATCATCATGATGTATCAATAACTTGCACAATGAACCAGTAAATAAAACCTCACATAGAAATAACACACAAAAATAAAAGAAAGAAATAGATATTATTAAATAAAAAAATCCTCACAATCACAATGAACAACACCAATGTAGCAAGTACATGATGGCCCTAAAAAGAATAAGTCTTCATCTCTGATAAACGACCATCCTTCAATCTACCCAAAAAAGTCCTCAGAACGATCTTCTACATCCTGTTTTAAAGTTCTAGAAGTTCGTTTTATTTAGTTCCCATAACTTCTAGTAAAATTATATTAATAATTATTATTTTAACTAAATAAAAATATATTTTCTCTCTCTCTCATTAATCTCTTGTTCAAATCTTCAGTCAATTAATTATTAAATTACCCATGGTAAAATTCATGCATAAGTAAAGAAATGTAAAAGTTAGTAAATATATGTATATGATAAATAAAAAATAACACATACTCACCCATAAAATTATGAGTTTAAAATGAAATCTGAAATAAGTATGTAATAAATTTTGGATTTTCATTTCAATATAAAATTTGAATAATTCTCCTTTCAATGTTTTTTCATGTTAAACTCATACTTTCACATTTTCTATTCGCCAACAATCATAAACAAAAATTT